>PVHX01016968.1:17195-41606 GCA_004024805.1 Geosciurus inauris | reverse complement strand
TTTTTTTTTTTTGGTACTGGGGATTGAACTCAGGGGCACTCGACCACTGAGCCACATCCCCAGCCCTATTTTGTGTTTTATGTAGAGACAGGGTCTCACTGAGTTGCTTAGCACCTCGCTTTTGCTGAGGTTGGCTTTGAACTCACGATTCTCCTGTCTCAGCCTCCCAAAGTGCTAGGATTACAAGCGTGAGCCACCATGCCCGGCTCACGATGTCTTTTCATTGCCTTTTGATGTCTGGTGAGCTCCTACCTTTCAAGAGTCAGTTCGAATATTATCCTTTCTCTAAAGATTTTCATGACCACTCTCCCTCCTTCCTTAGTTAACCACATCCTTTTCTCTGATCCTAAGGCAGACTATACAGACCTACTCAAAATGTGGTAGGCATAGGCATTACTTTATACTCAGCTGTGCAACTGCTGACCTTTTAAAGATAACTAGGCTCCTTTATGACTGGAACACTGACATTCACTGCTATTCTCCTGGTGTTTGATTTTTTTTGGTACCAGGGATTGAACTCAAGGGTACTCAACCACTGAGCCACATCCCCAGCCCTATTTTGTGTTTTATGTAGAGACAGGGTCTCACTGAGTTGCTTAGTGCCTTGCTATTGCTGAGGCTAGCTTTGAACTCGTAATTCTCCTGTCACAGCCTCCCAGAGTGCTAGGATTACAGGCGTGCGCCACCACACCTGGCTTGATAATTTTTTTGAATGAGTATCCTATATAAAATAACTTCTATTGCTCTTCTAAGAAAAGATTTTACTTTGAAGAGATATATGGCTTCAGTTGATATTAATCTTGAAAAATACATTCAATGCCACTGAGTTAAAAACTATTGTTTCCTTCAATTTTTTTTAATTTTTTTTTTAGTTGTAGATGGATGCAATATCTTTATTTTATTTATTTGTATGTAGTGCTGAGGATCGAACCCAGTGACTCACACATGCAAGGCAAGTGCTCTACCACTGAGCCACAGCCCCAGCCCCTCAATAATAATTTTTAATAACAAACAATTTCTTTTTAATAATTCTGATATTTTTCAGCACAAGCTTAAATAACTTCCCTTTTGATTTGGCTGCCTTTGGTGAGTGTTGATTAACAGTCTTTTTGCTTTTAAGTTATGATGTAGCTGTCAGAAATAGGAGGGGCTGTGAAAAAATTCCTATTCTGCAAATTCAAGAAAGGGAATGATTGCCTTTTCTTAAGTCCTTGTTACAAAAACCTTAAGCAAGTGACTATAACAACCAGTTTTAGGTCTGTCTCAAACAGTGACTACTGTGCTACAACAGTTGTGCCTCTGAAAGTCATCCTCCAGTAACAGCTCCATGCTTCTCTGCTAGACAATCATCTCCAGCCTCATCCAGTACTCATGCCTTTACTCCTGCTTCTGGTAGTCTGTCATCTCCAGAAACCATGGCTGGGAGGAGAAGGTACGGTGTTCAGCTCAGTGTAGGGTACTTGCTTAGAATAAAGTTCTGTGTTCCATCTCCAGCACCAACGAACACGCCCCCAACCCAACCAACCCACCAAAAAACCCCCAAAACAAAACCTCCACCCATGCTAAGAGTGAATTAACATTCCCATTCTGCCAGTCCCTAAAATTCATGCTTCTCTAAACCCTGCATGTCAGTTCTTGCTTTGTTCAGAGAGAATGTTTTGTAAAGATCATTCTGTTACTTAGCAAGTAATCAATTTGGCTTAACTGTTTCACATATTAGAATTGTGGTCTCTCTTTTTTTTAACTTTGAAGGTTCCAATGAGTGAATTTTGATGACCCTCTCTTGGTGGCTTTCTGTGTGACTCTCACAGATTCCATTTGTAATACAATTTTAGTCAATCTCTTCTTGGGAAATTGGTATCAAAAACAATCTGATCTCTGACTTGTTCTAGTGGGGTTTTATGGCTGAATTAACATTGCTATCCCAAGAGATTTTAAAGCATATATTTTTTAAAAAATGGAGGTAAAATTCACCATCTTTTTTTTTGGTACCGTGGATTGAACTCAGGGGCACTTGACCACTGAGCCACATTCCCAACTCTATTTTGTGTTTTATGTAGAGACAGAGTATCTCTGAGTCACTCAGCACCTTGCTATTGCTGAGGCTGGCTTTGAAATTGCGATTCTCCTGTCTTAGCCTCCCAAAGTGCTAGGATTACAGGCATGCACCACTGCGCCCGGCAAAATCCATCATCTTAAAACTATTTTAAAGTTCAAAATTGAATGGTTTTGGTTATCATGTAGATTATTACATAAAGTAATTAAAATTTTGGCTAAGAGGTACATCATTTGGTAAATATTCTTGCAAAGATTAGCTTTTTGTGATTGCTTATCAGAAAATAAATTTAATTTGTAATTAAAAGAGAGAAAAAAATCTTTACCTTCCTTTCTTCTTCCCCCCTCTCTCCCTCCTTTTTTTGGTAATAGCTTTATGGACATAAAATTCACATACCATATAATTCACTCATTTATAGTCTACAATTCAATGGTTTAGAATACATTCATAGTGTATGCAATCATTTCCAGTCAATTTTAGAACATTTTAATCATCCCTGAAAATAACTCAGTATGATCTAGCTATTCCTCATTCCCTGCAGCTCTGAGCAGCTACCAGTCTTTCTGCCTGTACAGATTTGCCTCTTCTGGATATTTAATATAAATTAAATCATAAAATATGTGGTTTTTTTGTGATTAGCTTCTTTCACTTACCATGTTTTAAAGATTAATCTCTGTTGTATTTCAATCTTTTTTTAAAAATAGCTTTATTTTATTTATTTATTTTTATGTGGTGCTGAGGATCGAACCCAGTGCCTCATGCATGCGAGGCAAGCACTCTACCACTGAGCGGCAATCCTAGCCCCTCAATCTTCTTTTTTTTTTTTTTTAATTTTCTTTTAGTTGTAGATGGACACGATGTCTTTATTTTATTGCTTTGTATGTGGTGCTGAGGATCGAACACAGGGCCTTACGCATGCGAGACAAGTGCTCTACCACTGAGCTACAATCCCAGCCCTCAATCTTCTTAAAATGGTTAAATAATATTCTGTATTTGTCAACTGATGGACATTTGGGTTGTTTCTACTTTTCAACTATTATAATATAGTTATAACATTCATATACAAGTTTTTGTGTGTGCATGTTTTCATTTCTTTAGGGTGCGTGTGCCACCGCACCTGGCTTTTATTTTTATTTTTTAATTTCTTCACTACAGGGAATTGAACTTAGGGGTACTTACCACCCAGACACATCCACAGCTTTTTTTTACTTTTAGACAGGGCCTCACTAAGTTTCGGAGGGCCTCCATAAGATGCTGAGGCTGTTCTCAAACTTGCAATCCTCCTGCCTCAGCCTCCTGAATTGCTGGGATTACAGGCATGTGCCACCACACTTAGCTTGACTGCATCCTTTAAAGCATGAAAGTTTTTAATTCTAATGAAGTTCAATTTATCTAGTCCCCCCCTCCACTTTTTGCTTGGGCTTTTGGTGTCAAATATAAGAAACTAATCCAAGGCCATGAAGACTTACTTTCCCCATGGTTTCTTTTTAAAGTCTCATAACTTTATCTGTTATATTTATATTGCTTTGGAATTAATTTCTGTATTTTGTATTTTTTATTAATTTTTGTGAATTGTTAAAATAATTAATTGAGAGGCCATGAGACTAAGGTGGCTCCAGTGTCCTGGGTCCCTATGTAAGTAAACAGGAACCCAACTTAATGTAAAGGGTAAAACGAAACAAGCTTCAGCAGTCAGAAACTGTCAACTACCTTCTAACGGGGGCTTTCCACTGGAAGGATCCAAATAAGGCTACTGTTTCACATTAACCAATTAAATATTTTCTTTGTCTTGCTTCCTGGTTCATTCTACAAGTCTTCCTCTTATGCACCTCAGTGGAGTCCCAACTGCATGCAGTCTGGTGCTGCACAATTCATGAGCTGCTGTCTGCTCAGATAATCCCTTTAAAATTTTAATGTGCCTAAGTTTATCTTTTAACAGAGTCCAACTTCATTCTTTTTGTATATGGATATCCAATTATCCCACTACCTTTCTAGTATGCATTTGAAAGCAATGAAATGTTAAACCTCAAAAAAGATTATAAAAAGGGAACCAACAAACTGTTGCTTGGAAATCATGAATTTAAGTCATTTAACTGCTGACACAGAGAAACAAAAGGGATGTATTCAGTGGATTTTATATTCTCAACACTAAGTAATCTACTTTTCATAAGATTTATTCTTGTCAGTCGTTCACCAAACAACTGATGAACATGCGAATTTAGATTCAGTTTGAATTTTCAGAATTAAACACTGCTATCTCCCCTTTAGGGTTCTGGGATATTACAGTACATATATTTTGGGTTTTGTTCATTGTTCTCAGCTCGTAACTCCCATAGCCCTTGTTAATTCCTAGGTAACTAGAAGGATAAGCACATCTTTTATTAAAGTATTTGTCTTTTGTCCTTAGTCCCTGAGGCAGCTCCACAACAGCATCAGGATGATAAAGGTAAAAGCTTTTGTTTTTATTTTTTAATATATTTTTTTAGTTGTAGACACAATACCTTTACTTTTATTTATTTTTATGTGGTTCTGAAGATTGAACCCAGAGCCTCACACGTGCTAGGCAAGTGTTTTTAATGCTGAGGTGCGTAGGCCTCAGAAAGCAAAATCTCTCTCTGAGCATCTCCTACCCCCTTTTCACCTGCATCCTTTTCTCACCAAGGCAGGCCACAGAAACTAGAATTTCTCTTCCTGAAGGCAGGTTATAAAAACTAGAATCTTGCCCCATCTTTTTGTCTTAGAGCTTGTTGTAGGGAAATTCTCTGACTGCTGGGTATGGTGGCACATACCTGTAATTCCAGCTATCAGGGAAGCTGAGGCAGGAGGATTGCAAGTTTGAGGCCAACCTATGAAACTCAGTGAGAGCTTGTCTCAAAATCAAAAATAAGAAGAGCTGGAGATAAACCTCCAGTGATAGAGTGTTTGCCTAGTACGCATGAGGCCCTGGGTTTGATCCCTATTTAAAAATCACCAGCTGGAGGGCTGGGATTATAGCTCAGTGGTAGAGTGCTTGCCTTGCATGCGTGAGGCACTGGGTTTGATCCTCAGCATGACATAAAAATAAATAAAGATATTGTGTCCATCTACAACTAAAAAAAATATTTAAAAAAAATATCACTAGCTGGGTGCAGTGGCACACACCTGTAATCCGAGCACTTTGGGAGGCTGAGACAGGAGAATCACGAGTTCAAAGCCAGCCTCCACAACGGCAAAGTGCTAAGCAACTCAGTGAGACCCTGTCTCTAAATGAAGACACAAAATAGGGCTGGGGATGTGGCTCAGTGATTGAGTACCCCCAAGTTCAATCCCCAGTACCAAAAAAAAAAAAAAAAAAAAAATCACCAGCTGGGCGTGGTGGCGCACACCTGTAATCCCAGCAGATTGGGAGGCTGAGATAGGAGGATCATGGTTTCAAAGCCAGCCTCAACAATAGCAAGGTGCTAAGCAACTCGGTGAGACCTTGTCTCTAAATAAAAATACAAAATAGGGGGCTGGGGTTGTGGCTCAGTGGCAGAGCGCTTGCCTCGCCCACATGGGGCTCTGGGTTCGATTCTCAGCACCACATAAAAATAAATAAAGATGTGTCCATCTATAACTAAAAAAATAAAAAATAAAAAATAAATAAAAAAACAAAATAGGGCTGGGGATGTGGCACCGTGGTTAAGTGTCCTTGAGTTCAATCCTCAGTACTGCCCCCCCCACCACCAATAAATCACCAGTGTATCTATCTGAGAGTAGATCATAAGACACATTTCAGGAGGGGTCCTACCATACGCCTGTAAGAATAAATACTGCACAGAGAGGCCAAGAAGAATCTGGACAGGTCTTGCTTGGTTTCCCCACTCGGTCTATTAGCACTAGATCATACCCTTTTGTCCAACAAATTTCTATATGGTTGTCCATGCTTCAATCATGTCTATGCAATGAAATCTCCACAAAAACTCCAAGCAAGAGGGTTTGGAAGGCTTGTGGACAGGCACATGCATGGAGGCTTGCAAGAGGATAAAGAAGAGCTCATCTTCATGTTGGGAGGGTGGTGTACAACTCCATGGGAATGGAAGCTTCTGGACTCAGGATTCTTCTAGATCTTGCCCTATATATGTCTTCATCTAGCTGTTTATTCATATCCTTTAAAATGCGCATTATAATAAATTGGTAAATGTGTTTCTCTGAGTTCTGTGAATGGCTCTAGCCAATTAATTGGGCCTAAAGGGGAGTGGGAGTTGTGGGAATCCCAATTTTTAGACAGTTGGTCAGAAGTTCTGGAAGCCTGGGCTTGTGACTTGTGTCTGAAGTGGGGACAGTCTGGGGTTCAGTCACTGACTCAACTTGTGGGATCTGATGCCATTTCCAGGTTGGCAGTGTCAGAGCTGAAATGAATTGCTGCCAGGTGTCTATTGCAGAACTGAAT
Source organism: Geosciurus inauris (assembly GCA_004024805.1). Taxonomy (NCBI): domain Eukaryota; kingdom Metazoa; phylum Chordata; class Mammalia; order Rodentia; family Sciuridae; genus Geosciurus; species Geosciurus inauris. The sequence goes on along the minus strand of PVHX01016968.1, from coordinate 35,139 downwards.
GCTTGCTGGCTGGTAGGAAAAAATTCCTGTATATTTTGGGATCATGAAAGTGATTTGTGTTGTGAGCATAGAGCAGGGGGAATTTGTTTGGTTTGTTTCCTCAAAATCCTCAGAGGTTCCAACTATTTACATTTTGTTTTGATACCAGGGATTGAACTTAGGGGCACTTGAACACTAAGTGACATTCCAAGCCCTACTTTGTATTTTATTTAGACACAGGGTCTCACTCAGTTGCTTAGCACCTTGCTTTGATGAGGCTGGATTTGAACTCACAATCCTCCTGTCTCAGCCTCTGCAGGCGCTGGGATTACAGGTGTGTGCCACCGTGCCCAGCTCTGACTGCTTAAATTTTAACAATTGTTTACAAACGGAATTTTCCAGTGTTTTCAAATCAATTTTGATGATATACCAACTGATTAAAAGCTTTTAGAATTTAACTTCCTGTAAACTTTATGGCATTCCAGATACTACTTAACCAAATCATTTTTGGAACCTTTAGAGCCTTTAAAATAATGTTTTAAAAAAATCTAGATCTTTTTAGATACTTAATCTTAGGGTATTAACACAGTCAAGTACCTTGATTTTAATATAAAATTTAAGTAAGTACAACCAAGTGTTAAGCCATAGTTAAGTTTATGAAAATTTTTACAGTTTTATATATAACTTGTACTTTGTTCTTTTGCCTTTGAAATATCATTTCTCTAAGGACAAAAGACTATGGTCTACTGCAACCTTGCTATTTAGGATAGTGCCTTGTAGGAGGAAATCAGTAATGGTAGGTAGTAGTATTTAACACTATTTTTGGTATCTTAAAAAACCACTCCAAGCACCTTTTATTACATATACTAGGAATTATATATTATTTCATTTAATCCATAGAACAATTCTGGGGGTGGATATATTAAATTCCATTTAACAGATGAAAAAAATGATTTAACTGAGATCATACTGATTTTGGTAAATTGTTTTACCAATGGTTCCTAATGAATCATGCCTTCTGATCCAAGGTCCCCTCCCACACTGATTCTGGGCTTGTCCTCGTGATTTGGTTTGGCCAAGGAAACATCCATTTGCTGGAAGCAGAAGCTCACTGATAAGGGCCTTTCGACTTCTTGGAATGTGCCACTAACATGTTGGGGAGGCCAATTTAACCTATGTGGGGATGAAGAACACATAAGAAAGACCCAGCTCTCCAGCCAACCCTCTGGCTGAATGCAGTTGCTTAAGTAATATCAGGAAAAACCAGTAAAAGAAATGCAGTTAACACCAAGTTTATAGTAAAAGGCAATAAAACACTGCTGCTTTTGCTATAAAATTTGGGATGGTTTTTAAAGGTAACAACAGATCATTCTGTTACTGATTTTTAATTTAGTTCTGATGGGTCACAGAACTTACTCTGTATATGAATCTTTATAAACGTACTGAGGCTGGTTTACAATCCAGTATATGATGCAGCTGAATGGTCCATGTGTATTTTAAAAGAAATACATTCTATTTTGCGCAATGGAACAGTCTATAAATACCAATTAGGTAAAGTGGGATAATAGTGCTGGTTGAAGTCTTCCATAGTCTTACTGATTTTCCATCTCCTTGTTCTATCATTTGCTGAAAAAGGGGCATTAACTTCCCTAACTACAATTGTGGATTTGTCTGTTTCTTCTTTCAGTTCTGTCAGGGTTTGCTTCATGCATTTCGTAGCCATGTTATTAGTTACACAAACATCCAAGATTACTGTATCTTCTTGATGAACTGATCCTTTCATCATTAAGAATTATGTTTTTCTTGGCCTGAATTCTGTTTTGTCTGATATTAATATACTTACTACTGGTTTCTAATGATTAGTGTTTGTTTGCCTGTAGTATGCAACAGCTAAAATTTCTGTTCAGTTTTTTTTTTTTCAGCCAGTTATTTCCTGGCAAGTTCCCTGGAGTCTTTCACATGAGGACTCAGGTTTTAGCCAAGGATTTGCTGTTGTTGTTTTTAATCTTCATCAGTTTTTTTTAAAAATATTTTTTTAGTTGTCAATGGACTTTGTTTGTTTATATTCAGTGCTGTGGATTGAACCCAGTGCCTCACACATGCGAGGCAAGTACTCTACCACTGAGCCACAACCATAGCCCTACCCAAGGATTTGGATGGTAATTTATATGCAAATTTTAAGGCTTCCTGATGTCCTCAAGTTATTAAGAACAAGGATCTCTGCTTGAGCTCTAGTGTGCTGCCCTTCATAGTCTAAGAGCTACATAATGCAAATGCTACCAGTACAGGCCCATTTTTTCAAAGGGTGATTCCTCTTTGGTTTTAACATGCTTTGAGTCATTTTCCAGTTCTAGCAAATAATTTTTGTTTTAATGTTTTTATCCCAGATTAATAACTGGTATACAAAACAATGAGCCTTATATAAGCTAGTCCCTCTATTATAGTTTAAATCTAATGTTCCCCGAAGGCCCATGAGTTATAAGTTTAGTTCCCAGCCTGGCATGATTGAGAGGTGGTAGAAACTTGCAGGACCCAGTGGGAGGTCTTCCCATAGTGACTACTGAGTGTGTGCCTTTGAAGGGGATAATGGGACCCCATCCCCTTTTCTTGCTGTCTTGTTTGTGTCCTGGCTATGAGGTAAGCAGCTCTGCTCCACCATGTGTTCCCCATCATGACATGTTCCCTCACCACAGGCCCAAAGGCAATGGGATGGGACAAATGATCATGAACTAAAACCTCTGAAACTTGGAGCAGGAATAAAGCTTTTCTCTTAACCTTTATCCCCTACCCTCACCTCTGCTCCAGAGGTGCTGGGAGTCAAACCCTGGGCCTCAGGAATGCTAAGTGAGTGAGCTGCCACTGAATTACAGTGCCAGCCCCCAATCTTTTCTCTTTACAAGGTGATTATCCATGGTATTTGTTATAGTAACAGAAAGCTGACTAATACACCCCTATTATAAAAACCAGAAACTGTTATAGAGATATATTCTACATTCAAAAAGAGTTGCAAAGAAATCTAAAAATTTTGTTCAGTAGTTAACTATTAAGAGTAATGTTTGTGTTGTAGTTCTGAAATTGCTTAATATGTGTTAAAGGACAAAGCAGTTCCATAAAAAGAAAGAAAAAAAGGGGGGGAAGACACCAAGATTTTCAGGGTAAAAGGGAAAAAAAGATATAAAATCAAAGAAATTTAATAAAATCCCTCTAAATTTAAATTTTAATTGGATGTATCAAAAGAACTCATGATTATAAAACAGTAATAAATACCTAGCCCTGAGTTTAAGAAAGGACAAGAAATAACTGATGCTCACAGTAATAAGTCCAACCCTTGACAGCCCAGACATTTTTGTCTAAATAACATTCACTCTCTACTAAAAGAAATTTGAGCTCCTTAGAGCCAATTCTAAGTCTGGGCAGGGAAAATATAAGGTGAGCCTAAAAGAAAGTATTCAAACTATTGGAGGTAACATCAAAAGGACACAGAAGTCAGTCTGAATGGACTCCAACTTTAGATAATATGGCGCCAAATTTAGATAATATGGGATTTAGAAAATGACAACTGAATTAATCATACAGAAAAATTCATAAGTTGAAAATACATAGGGTAGGACTCCATAAAGAGACAAGGATAACTACCAGGAAAAGAACACCTATGGGGCTGGGACTGTGGCTCAGTGGTAGAGTGCTTGCTTTGCATATGTGAGGCACTGGGTTTGATCCTCAGTACCATATACAAATAAGTAATAAATAAAATAGATTGTGTTCATCTACAACTAAAAAAAATATTAAAAAAAAAAAAGAACACCTATAATAGGGGCTGGGGCTGTAGCTCAGTGGCAGAGCACTTGTCTAGCATGTGTGAGGCACTGGGTTTGATCCTTAGCCCCACATAAAAATAAATAAAATAAAAACAATTTAAAAAGAACACCTGCAATTGAAGTAAGAACTAAAAAATTCTCAGAGCTTGAACAAGGCTCAGAGAGATAGCAGTTCTGTCTAGACTGAATTAAGGCACCTTGTTTGACTGGCACTAGGACTAGACTAGCCCTACTGGAAAGGGCTAAATACAGCCTCTAAAAAAGCCTCAAAGGATAACTCTGATCTGCTGGCAACTGGTCAGGCAGACAAAACAAATTCAATAGTTTGCAGGAGAAAAGAGAATCCAGACACTTAATAACCAAGCATTCACAATTTCTAGCATTCTGTAAAAAATCCTGGGCATTTGAAAAGCAGAAAAATATAAGAGATATAACCAAGAGAAAAATCCTTTAAAATTTAAGAAAGGAACACAAATCTTACACAAACTCTTTTAGAAAATAGAAGTTGGGAATATTTCCTAATGGATTTTATAAGAGCAGCATATTTTTTAGGGGGGAAAAACATATTATAGGCCAGTATTTCTCAAATAAGATATAAAAAAAATTTTCTTTTGGTAGTAGGGATTGAATCTTGAACCCAGGGACACTCAACCATTGAGCGACAGCCCCAATCTGTTTTTGTATTTTTTATTTAGAGACAGGGTCTCACTGAATTGCTTAGGGCCTTGCCCAGTAAGGCCCTAAGTAAGACAGGGTCTCACTGAGTTGCTTGAGGCCTTGCCTCAGCCTCCCAAGCTGCTGGGATTACAGGTGTGTGGCACTGCGCCTGGCCAGATACAAAAGTTCTTAACAAATATTTGTCAACTGGATACATAAGTACATAAAATGGATGATGCATCATGATCAAATGGGATTTATTCTAGAAATTTAAGGCAGGCTTAACATTAGGAAATGAATCAATACAATTTGCTATACAAAGAAAATAAAAGAGAAAAATGAAATTAATGTCTTAAGTAGATGCAAAAAAGGAAAGATTTGACAAAATTTAATATCTGAATTCATGGCAAAAGGAAAAAACAAAACAAAACAACCTAAACCCTCTCCTGAATTTGATAAAGGATACTCAGCAAAAATCTAGAACCAATCTTATAGCTAATAATGAAATTCTACATGTTTCCTTCAATGTCAGGAAAAAGGCAAAGATGTTGGTGCTTACCACTTCTATTCAATATCCTACTAGAAGGCCAACTCAGTGTATCAAGGCAAGAAAAATAAAAGGCAAATATGTTGAAAATGAAAAAATAAAACTATAATTGGTAGATAACACAATCATGAAGAGAGATTATCTTAAGCAACCTACCAAAAGAACTAATAAGTAAATTAGGCAAGGTCACAGAATACCAGGTCAATAAATATAAAATATCAATTTTATTATGACATACTAACAATAATCAATTATAAAATAAAAATCTAAAAGAACAATTTATAATAGCATCAAAACCATAGAGACTTGGGGATTAAATTTGACAAAATATGACTGAAAAAAGTATAAGATATTTACTTATACTATTAAAAAGTATAAGATATTACAAAAGAAAATAAAGACTTCTTAAATAAATGGAGATATGTCATGTTCACTAATTGAAAGCCTCAAAATTGTTGAGAGGTTGATTTTCATCAAATTGATTTATAGATTCAGTACAATTCCAACCAAAATCTCAGCCATTTTTTTTTGGTAGAAATTGATAAGCTGATGGAAATGAGAATAGTCCAAACAATTTGAGGATTTATAGTAAGTGATCCTAGGACTTATTAGAAAGTCATTAAGACTGGACACTGGCATAAGGATAGACATATAGATTAGTGGACCTGAACACAGTCAAGCAAAGATGCACACATAAACACAGTCAGTTGTTTTCAGTATAGGCGCAAAGGTAATGTGTGAATAGCTTCAACTGCTGGTGGAACAACTGAATCTCTATATTGAAAAGAAAAAACCATGACTCTTAATTCAAACCAGACCTCAACAACTGAATTACAATTCTTAAGCTCACAGCCCAAACAGAACACTAAAACATCACTTTGGGAAGAAAACATAAGAAAATATATCACAACTTTAGTGTGGGCCAAAAATGTCTTAAGACACTAAAGACACTAACCATAACATTGATAAATCAGATCTCACCAAAATTAAAAATTTACAATCTAGAAAATGAAAAGCAAGCCAAAATCTGACAAAAATATTCACAATACATATATTTGAAAAATATTAGTGCACAGAATTAAGACTGACCCAAATTTTAAAAATGGGCAAAATATTAAAGAGGATATATGTTTGGCCAAAAAATGATAAGACTCAGCATATTAGTCAGCAGTCAAATGCAAATCAGAACCACACTGAAATAGATCACACATCCACTCAAATGGCCAACTATAGAAAACCAATGATACTAAATGCTAGTAAAGGAACTGTAACTCCTATACCTTGGGAGTATAATATGGTATAGGCACTTTGGAATACACTTTGGCAGTTTCTTATAAACATACATAATTCCATTTTTAGAGAAATCAAAACATGTCTACACAAAGACTTGTATATTTATGTTCACAGAAACTATTTATAAAAGTAAAAAACTGGAAATAATCCAAATATATATGAACAGGTAAACGGGTAAGCAAATATATGTATCTAAAAACATACTGAAAGGGAAAATTGGACACAAGAGTACATACTCTCTTTCATTTAAAGAAAATCTAGAGTAAGTAAAGTTAATCCATGTGACCTGAACGTTGTCTAGTCACAAGAGAACTTTCTGAGGTGAGATAAATATTTTATATTTTGATTGTGGTGGTGATTTAGGCTATACATTTGTCAAAGTTCATTGAATTATATATTTAATATGGTTACATTTTACCGCATATATGGTATACTTTGATAAAGTTGATTCTAAAAAATCCATTAGCTCATGATAATACTCAGAATCCATTAGCTCACAATAATACTCAGAGGGAAAATACCTATTCCACCAGAGATGACTAGTACTTTGCCAAACACAACAGGGTAAAATGGAACCTTTATAGTAGAAAGTCCAGTAGCACCACCTTAATTAAGTGACCACTCAGTATCATTAACAGCAGACAACTTGATACTATATGATTCCTGATGTTATGGAAAACATGGCATCATCACTGAACGTTCCAGCCTAAAATCTAACCTACCTCTAACCAGGCCTGTAGACATAACTTCCACCTTATAGAACAGAAATAATGTGTCAATCTAATGAACACAAAGCCAATATTGCAAAACATAATAGTTAAATATAGATGTCAGGAAATCCATGTTTATTCTTCTCTTTTCTGTATGCTTGATAGTTTTCACAACAAAAAATTAAAAAATGTGATTAGTCAAGCCTGGGCGGTGGCACACATCTGTAATCTTAGCAGAACAGGAGGCTGAGGCAGGAGGATTCTGTCTCTAAATAAAATACAAAATAGGGCAGGGGATGTGGCTCAGTGGTCAAGTGCCCCTGAGTTCAATCTCTCGTACCATAAAAAAAAAAAAAAAAAAGATTACTCAAGAGGTCTGCTAACATTAAGAGTACAGTGAAACCACACAATAACAGGCTATGACATGATGTAAATTTGGATACAATGTGATTGGAAATTTTGTTTTTATAGTAGGCTCAAACTTGTCATTTCATTATCCTTGTAATAATGAAGCCTCACCTTTTACATAACTGGATTTTTTTGATGTCTCTTTATTACATTACAACAAGGGTCTTATTATTTTTAAGTCACTGAGAGACAAGAATAGCACAGTAATTTTGCATTACTCATGTAGGATAGCACCCTATGAAATAACAATTTAAGAGAAAATGAGACTGGGCATAGTGGCACACACCTGTAATACCAGCAACTCGGGAGGCTGAGGGAAGAGGACTGAGAGTTTGAGGTCAGTCACAGCAACTTAGCAAGACCCTATCTCAAAATAAAATAAAAACAGCTGGAGGCACGGCTCAATGGTAGCGTGTCCCTGGGTTCAATCCCTCAACCCCTAGTACCAGGTGTGTGGGAGGGAACAGTATCTATAAAAGTGTGCTTATAAAAAGAATAATTTGATTTTTCTATTTTGTTAATTCACTTGATGCTATATAACTGAACTTTGGTTTTCTGGGTTGTTCTTTTTTTTTTTTTTTTTTGGTACTGGGGATTGAACTCGGGGGCACTTGACCCCTAAGCCACATCCCCAGCCCTATTTTGTATTTTTATTTATAGACAAGGTTTCACTGAGTTGCTCAGGGCCTTGCTTTTGCTGAGGCTGGCTTTGAACTTGTGATCCTTCTGCTTTAGTCTCCCAAGTCGTTGAGATTACAGGCATGCTCCACTGTGCCTGGCTGAACTTTGGTTTTCAAATACATAATTAATTCAGATCATTGAGTACAGTGAACATCTTGGACAAAGGATCATGTAGTTTATAGTTTTTCCTACAGATCACACACCAAAGCGGAGTTACTAAAAATGTCCTTTGATTTCTCACATTAGTTTTCTCCTTGTTGTGTTAATCATTTCATTGTTCAAAAAACAGAACTCCTACAAAGCCCCCTCAAAAGTACAATGTAAACATAAAAATAAAGGATTCTGGAACAACATAAGTCATGAATAGCCTATACAAAGAGAGTATTTTAAAACTTTTGATTTCTTGACAAGCTACTTTAAAGCACACACATACCTTTTTTATAATTTTTTTTAGTTGTAGATGGACACAATACATACATCTATCTATCTATCTATCTATCTATCTATCTATCTATCTATCTATCTATCAATCATGCTGAGGAATAAATCCAGTGCCTCACACATGCTAGGCAAGCTCTCTACCATTGCGCCACACCCCACCTTTTTTTATTGTAGTAAAGTGCGTGTGATATAAATTTTCCGTGCTAACCATTTGAAGTATACAGTTCAGTGGCATTAAATACATTCATACTGATGTGCAACCATTACCACTATCCATCTCCAGATCTCTTTCATCTTGCAAAACGGAACCTCTATACATTAAACAATAATTTCTCAGGAGACTGAGGCAGCCTCAGCAACTTAGAGAGGCCCTAAGCAACTCAGTGAGACCCTGTCTCTAAAAAGGGCTGGGGATATGTCTCAGTGGTTGAGCACTCCTGGGTTCAATTCCCAGTACCAAAGAAAACAAAAGATAACAATCTCCCATTCTTCCTCCCCCAGCCCTTGGCAACCTCCAATCTATTTTTTGTCTCTATGAATCTGACTACTTTAGGTATCTCATCCAAGTGGAATCACATAGTATTTGTCTTTCTCTAACTGGCTTATTTATAGCAACTCTGATCTCTTCTGGTTCTAATTTACATGGAATATCTTCTTTCATCCATTCACTTTCAATCTATCTATGTCTTTGGATCTATAGTTGAGTCTTGGGGCTGACATTGTGGCTCAGTGGTAGAGCACTTGCTTGCCTAGCATGTGTGAGGTACTGGGTTCAATCCTTAGCACCACATAAAAATAAATACACAAAATAAAGGCATTGTGTCCATCTATAACTAAACAAAAAAAATTAAGAAAAAAACGTTGAGTCTCTTATAGACAGCAAATGTGGATCTATTTTTTTATCCATTCTGCCAATTTCTAAGTTTTGATTAGACAATTTAATACATTTACATTTAAAGTAATTACTGATAAGAAAGGACTTATTTCTGTCATCCTATTTGTTTTGTATATGCCTTATAGCTTTTTAGTTCCTACTTCTGTATTATCATCCTCTGTGTTTAGTTGATTTTTCAGTGAATGTTTTAGTTCCCTTCTCATTTCTTATTGTGTATATGTGTATTCTATAGCCATTTTCATTGTAGTAACACGGGAATTACATTTAACATCCTAAGGTTATAACACTCTAAGCTATTCCTTTTTAAATAGTTACATTAAAAAATACATAAATGATGAATGTGTTGTATGTATGTGTGTATGACAAAAGGCATTTCAAAAAATTTGAATGCCTAAATGCCATGTTAAGAACATTATTATTAGCTGGGCATGGTGGCATATGCCTATAGTAACAGTGGCTTGAGAGGCTGAGACAGGAGGACTGTAGCAAGTTCAAGGCCAGACCTAGCAACTTAGTGAGGCCCTAACCATCTGTCTCAAAATTAAAAATTAAAAAGGGCTTGGGATGTGGCTTAGTGGTTAAGTGCCCCTGGGTTCAAACTCTGGTACCAAGAAATAAAAATAAAATAAAATAATGTTTCATTTAAGCAGTTATTTCAGTTCCTGAATTAGAGGGTGAAAACAGTGCTACAGCTTGTACAAATACTCCTGTGACAATCCAGAGATTATAACAATAACACAATAGTTTGTTCATCACTATTTACTAATAATACTTTATTTTTTGTTGTTGTTTTGGTTTTTGGTACCTGGGACTGAACCCAGGACACTTACCTACCCAGTCACATCCCAAGCCCTTTTTATTTATTTTGAGATAGAGTTTTGCTAAGTTGCTTAGGGCCTCATTAAGTTGCTGAGGCTGGCTTTGAACTTGTGATTCCCTTGTCTCAGCCTCCTGAGTCACTAGGATTATAGGGGTGGGCCACCATGCCTGGCAAGATAGTATTTTCATCAGTATCTGGCACATAGCTGATGTACTTGTTGAATTAATCAGTTAGTGAATCTGCCCCAAATTAACCAATCAAGAATTAAAGACCTCAGGCTGGGATCGTGGCTCAGTGATGGAGCGCTTGCCTCGCATGCATGAATCACTGGGTTCGATCCTCAGCACCACATAAAAATAAATAAAATAAAGATATTGTATCCATCTACAACTAAAACAAAATAAAAAAAAAAAGAATTAAAGACTTCTAGTCTTTGGAAAAGCCTTTTTTTTTAAAAAAAATATTTTTTAGTTGTCAATGGACCTTTATTTTATTTATTTATATGTGGTGCTGAGAATCGAACCCAGTGCCTCATACATGCTAGGCAAGCACTCTACCACTGAGCCATACCCCCAGCCCTAGAAAAGCCTTTTTTTAATATTTTGACTTCTAACTGGAAGTTTCTTTAACCTATTACAGAAGACCACAAATGATTTTTATTCTAATTAGCAACACTGAATGGAGATATAATTTAGGAAAGACTGGATGAAGCAGATTACTCAACAAGGGCCAGTACTATTCTTGTTAGCAGGAATTAAAAAGCAAACACAAATGATATAATGCAATTTTAACCAGCTTTCTCTCTCTTGTAAAAGGTACTTATAAATCAGGTAAAAAGCTATTGAAAAGCTATGCAATTCAGAAAAACCAATGCAAAAGATATATAGGCAGAGAAAAGAAAAAGGGTATGTACAGAAAAAAATTAGTGTCAATCTCTCTGATGACTCTTGTTGTCTAGTCTATCCAAAAATTCTATTAAGCCAATCTTTTAAGTACTGCCCCAATACATATGCCCTATTTGCCAGCTAATTTTAGCTGGGGATTTTTTTTTTTTTTGTATTAAAAGAGGAAACTAGTGAGATCTCATTTTAAGATTACAGAATTAATTACATTTTACAGATATTCAAAACTGATACAATGAATCTGACATCATGGTTTTAGCATATTCTATATTTTGGCAAGAAAATCATCTTTGAGAATACAGACTGAAATGTATTGAGAGAGGTGAGACATTCTGTTGTGGGAATTTCACTTGATATTTTTAGTTTTAAGCTAACAGTGTAGTTTAGTATATTCATGGAAATAAAAGGTCATTTGGCCTAAATAAAAACTCTGTGACTGACAGCTATTAGTACTACTACTAAAGATGTGGTGGTAGAGGGCACGGATGGAATTAAGGTATTAGATAGTGATACCATGGATGGAGTCTGGAAATTGAAAATATAAAACAACCCCTTCAAAAAACTTCTGAAACTTGTCCTAAGGTAATCACTTCTGTTCCACTAAGACGGTACACTGGCTTCATCCAGAGTGAGGAGAAACAAACAACAGGAAAATATCTTCCACCACAAGCCAGTGTTTCACAAACCAGGCAAGGGCCTGCCAGCAGTATTTGGCCAGCACCATAAGGTAGTGGTTTAGCTGTGACCCTGAATTCAGAGAGGAAAACGATTGTTCACTGCACACCCTGCTCTCTTCACTATAAAGGTTGTGGGTCAGACTATGCCAGGAATTAAGCAGAGATGGGGTTACTTGAACTTCTCTAGGCCATGCAGATGGCAAACTCATTCTGGTTCAAATCACTTCCATGGGGATGTGCCAAAAACACACTCATATACTCTGTGTTTGCCTATGTTGCCTCACCCCACCCCACACCACTGAGGCACTTTTTCAAAACTTCTAAAGCACTAAAGGGGTATTTGAAAATCACTAATTTAGACTAACCTTCAATCAATGCCAGAATTCCTTGTACAGAGTCCCTGACAGGTGCTTGCCCAGAATCCTGAGCCCTTAGAGTGCTGCATTATGTGTTTATTCTGCCACTCAGAAGATCTGACTCTTAGAAAATATTTCCCAATATCAAACTCAAACCTGCCTCCTTCCTACCTTCCTATTTTGGTTCAAGTTCTGTCTCTTGAGGTTGCACACCATAGATCTGTGTTTTTCCCTTTCCCTGACTAATTAAATACCACTCACTGGCCAAGACCCATCCTAAGTCCTACCTCTGCTCTGACAACCGCTTCCCAGTGCTCCCCGTGTCCTCCACTTTCTGAAGCATACTTGTATGGCCACTCTTTGGCACTTGTGCTTCACAGTCTTGGTTATCTTTGGCATTCTTTATGCTTTCCTGATAAGAACATAATCTCTTCAAGCCTAGAAAGTCTTGGTCATTTTTTTTTTTAACGTCTACCTCCATATCCTTTCACCATGCTGCAGCAGAGTAGATGAATACACACGTGTGTCTTCTGCGAACTGGCCCTAACCACAGTAGTTTACTTACTTTCTACCACATTTTCTTACAAAAATCTGCCATTTTAATCACTTTCAACTGCCAACTCTACCCTGTGCCTCTCGCCTTTGCTAATACTTTCTTGCTCTCTCATTTTGACCTCTCCTCATCTAGGGCAAGGAATATTAGCCTAGGGTAGATGAACTCTGGATGCTGTACACAACATGTACATTTCTTTTTTGTGGAAGAGGTTTCATAGTTTTTATACAACATTCGAAAGATCTCATGACTCTAAAAAAAAAAAAAATCCACTATTATAATGCCTTACCCCTTCTTAACCAAATCTCTACTATTGAAGGCCCAGTTCATGTCCCTAGATCCAGGAAACCACTCATATAAGGGAAAATTTTTAGGTTCTTCATATATATATAATTTTATATAAATATTTTACTATGTATGATTATATAATATATATGTTATATATAAATTATTATATATTATATAATATATAAATTATCATTTTATATATGTAAACATAAATTTCTCTACCATTAACTTGGTTATCATTTTACTTTGTGAAAACTTTATTATATTCATTGTGTCTTAATTGTTATGTAATTTTCATGATTATAAACTTTTCATAGCAGGTTCAGAGTCTGCTATATATATATATATACATATACTCTCTACTAAGCAGGCACTCAGTAATACTACTGTAGACATAGAGAAGGATGGTGACTTCCCTTCAACTTAATAAGTATAGGAACTCAGCTTCAAAGGTATATACATCATAGCTGTAACACTGACTGGAGTTGGGCAAAATGCCATAGTTAGCTGCCCCCTTACCTCTGCTTTACGAATATTTTCTCTAGCTTCATCTATTTTCTGTTCCAGTTCTGCTCGGCTTTGTTCTGATACAGCAACTCCATGGCATTCCAGTTCATTTAGAACCTAATGAGAAAACAGGTATAGAAAATAATTCTTCTCATCTTCTTTCCAAGTGATTATTTAGATAATTTGAAAGGTTTTAGTAACTAAAACCATGATTCCTTTTTTAACTTTTAATTTTGTTTCATTTATTTATTTAATTTTAAAAATATGAAATATAGACTCAGGAAGTTACAAAACTAGTATACACTCCCTTCACCAAGCTTCCCCCAATGGTAAAAATTTATTCAACTATACATTAGTAGCTTCCCTTTATCCTCAGGAGATGCATTCCAAGATCCTCAATAGATGCCTAAAAACGCTGATAATACTGAATTCTACAGTTACTATGTATTTTTCTATATGTTCTACAACACTGCCACTCAGTAAAAGAATTAATCTGTTCTTCCATGTTTTATGTCCTGGTGTCTCCTTTGCATCATTAGTTTTGCACTCTGTGGTTGTTATTAAGTAAAATAAAAGGTTAAATACTCTGATACTATAACAGTGGATCTGATAATCTCACTGGCTATTCGGTAGGTAACAGGTAGATAGGGTATATAGTGTGAAAATGATGGATAAAGTGTTTTAGATCGTGGGTGGCAGAGAATGAGACCTCCTTATGCTACTCAGAGTGGTGTGCAATTTAAAACATATAATAGCCGGGCGCGATGGCGCAAGCCTGTAATCCCAGCACTTTGGGAGGCTGAGACAGGAGAATCGTGAGCTCAAAGCCAGTCTCAGGAACAGCAAGGTGCTAAGCAACTCAGTGAGACCCTGTCTCTGTATAAAACACAAAATAGGGCTGGGGATGTTGTTCAGTAGTTGAGTACCTCTGAGTTCAATCCTCAGTACCAAAAACAAAAACAAAAACAAAAAAAACAAAAACATGTTTATTTTTGGACTTTTACCTTTAGAATTTCTGGAGTATGGAGTGTGGCTGACCTCAAGTAACTGAAACCATGGATAGTGAAACTGCAGATAAGCAGGGACTACTGCATTAGAGTGTAAAAATTGACAGTGGCTCAATCTATAGATCTTACTTGGACTGTACAAGTTTTGACATGCATATCTCTAATTTTTAAAATTTAGATGAATATAAAGTACTGTTGCAAAACAATTAGTGCAAAATGGCAAAAAGTCCTTATTACATTGCACAATCCATCATGGGATATAACTATCATCCCATCAATTAATTTCTATTTTTCCATACCACCTTTGAGCATTTCTATACATACAAAAATGAATAGAAAATTTTGTTAAAAAATAAAATGAGATATATTTTCAATGTTTCTAAAAAGCTTTTCATGTATGTATAGACTGACCTCATTCTCTTTACTCTACAGATCCAAGAATTTAACTGTAAAATGTTTTATTTACTCTTACTCTATTGCCTTTTAAATTTTCAGATTTCTCAACATTGTATGTAGCACTGTACAAAGAACCCTGTCAATGACTTTTTGAACACATATAGGAATATTTAAGACAAAAACATAAAAGTGGAAATTGCACATTTTAATTTTAATAGACATTACCAAATTATCTACACAAAGTTGTACCTACTCTTCCCTTTATCTTACTCACATTGCATATTGCCAATCTTTAAAATTATGCCAGTATATTTTTTTAAAAATGATCTCATTGTTAAGTTGGTTCTTTGAAAAAAAATCAATAAAATCGATAAACCTTTAGCCATGCTAACCAAGAGAAAAAGAGAAAAAACTCGAATTTCTAAAATTCATGATGAAAAAGGATATATCACCATGGACACCACTGAAATATAGAGGATAATCAGAAACTATTTTGAAAACTTACATGCCAATTAAAGAGAAAATCTTGAAGACATCAACAAATTTCTAGAGAAATATGACTTACCCAAATTGAACCAGGAAGACACAGAAAATTTAAACAGGTCAATTTCAGGCAACGAAACGGAAGATACAGTAAAAGCCTACCAACAAAGAAAAGCCCAGGACCAGAAGGATTCTTACCTGATTTCTACCAGAACTTCAAAGAACACCAATCCACCTCAAACCAATTACATGAAATAGAAAAGGAAGAAACCCTTTTCTAAACTCATCCTATGACCAGATAAAGACACATCAAGGAAAGAAAACTTCAGGCCAATATTCCTGATGAACATAGATGCAAAAATTCTTAATAAAACACTGGCAAATCGTATACAAAAACACATTAAAAACATAGTGCACCATGATCAAGTGGGTTTCATCCAAGGGATGTTGGCTCAACATAAGGGAATCAGTAAGTGTAATTCATTATATTTTCAGGTCTCTAATTAATGGAGAATCATTTCCTATGGTTTTTTAAAAATATATATATTTTTAGTCATAGATGAACACAATATCTTCATTTATTTTATGTGGTGCTAAGGATCAAACCCAGTGCCCCACACATGCGAGGCAAGCGCCCAACCATTGAGCCACAACCCCAGCCCCTCATTTCCTATGTTGTTGGTCATTTGTATTTCTCTTTCAATTCACTTTTTAAAAAAATATTATTTTAGTTGTAGATGAACACAATACCTTTATTTTATTCATTTATTTATATGTGGTGCTGAGAATCGAACCCATTGCCTCACACATGCTAGGCAAGCGCTCTACCACCGAGCCACCACTCTAGCCCCTATTTCAATTCACTTTTTAATCTTTTTATTATTACTAAAATATATTTCTTTCTAGGGCTGGAGCTGTGGCTCAGTGGTAGAGGACTTGCCTAGCATGTGTGAAGCACTGGGTTCGATTCTCAACACCGCATATAAATGAATGAATAAAATAAAGGTCTACCAAAATCTAAAGTAATATTTTAAAAATATATTTCTTTCTTGATATTAGTCCTTTTTTATATTATTTGTTATAAACATTTCCTCCTACTCTATTCCCTTTCCTTTTTATAATGCTCTTTTGTTTTATAGAAATTTTAAATTTTTACGTGGTCACATTTTATCAATATTTTCCTTTATAGCTCCAGTTTTGTTTTGTTTAAAAAGGTATCTGTAATATATCAAAAAAATTCTAGGTCCTTCCAGTTTTTAAATAGTCATATATTTAGCACTTAGTTCTTTAGTTCTTCTAAAACTTATTTTGTATATAGTGGAAGAAAGGAATCTGATGATGTATTTTTCCCTAAACACACACAATTAATTGCTAAATCTTTTTACTAAAGGATTTGCTAGATCCTTTACTAAATCATTTCCCCCAAAGATCTGCAATGCCATTAGCTTTTAGTTTTTGGCAGTGCTGGGAATTGAACCTAGGGCTTCATGCATGCTAAACACATGTTCTACCACTCAGCCACATCCCTAGCCTAATATGTTTTTTATTATAAAAAATTTCAAATATACTCAAAAGTAGAGCATCTATTATGATAAACTCCCATATATTAATCACTGAGATTAAAAAACTGTTAAAAATTTTTTTCACATTTGCTTTCCTATCCTTTTTGTTCTTTGCTACAACATTTGAGAAAAAAAAATTCAGGTAGTTATTTTATTCCTACACACTGTAATAAAGGTCTCTGAATGTGAATTGTTTTATACAACCATAGTACCATTATCAGACCTAACAATAATTTCTTCGCAGCTTTTAATACACTGTTCATCATTAAATTTCCCTTCCTACCTGAAAAATGGCCTTTTATGGTTGGTCTAGTAAGGCCATTATACTAAATTCCCATATGTACACAGATAATTTTCTTTGAGAGATTTGCTAACCCTTGTATCAGACCACAGTTTTCATTTCTGTGGTCATTATTGTATGATTTAGTATGTGGTAAGACATACGTCTCTTGTGTGTTTATAAAAAGAATTCCAGGTAAATTTTATTTTTATTTATTTATTTAAAAATTTTTTTTAGTTATAAATGGACACAATATCTTTATTTTGTTTATTTATTTATTTTTATGTGGTGCTGAGGATCAAACCCAGTGCCTCACATGTGCGAGGCAAGCGCTCTGCCCCTGAGCCACAACCCCAGCCCCCAGGTAAATTTTAGAACCAGATTGTTAAGCTTCTCCAGATATATTTTGTAACTTTCATTAAAATTATATATGCATACATACATATATACACACACACACATATTTAATTTATTTTTTATTTTTATTTTTTTTGGTACCGGGGATTGAACTCAGGGGCACTCGACCACTGAGCCACATCCCCAGCCCTATTTTGTGTTTTGTGTAGAGACAGGGTCTCACTGAGTTGCTTAGCGCCTCGCCATTGCTGAGGCTGGCTTTGAACTCGCGATTCTCCTGTCTCAGCCTCCCTGAGTGCTGGGATTACAGGCTTGAGCCACCGCGCC
>PVHX01016968.1:0-17095 GCA_004024805.1 Geosciurus inauris | reverse complement strand
ACATATTTAATTTAAAAATTCACCTTTTTTGTGTTTAACTGTGTCTTCATTATGCTCATTGGTTAAAAAAATATTTTAGGTCATGAGATTCTACTCCTTTACCTATCATTATTTTACTGCTATGATGAATAACTTTTTCCAACTGCATTTGCAATTTATTATTGGTTAATTTATTATTTTTAATGGGAAAACTAAAGATTTTCCTTTTTCCCTTCAGTTTTGGGGACTGAACCTAGGCTTATGTACGCTAGGCAAGTGCTCTACCACTGAAATAGATTCCCAACCTCAGAAAATTAATGATTTCTAAAAATATATTCTTGCATCTGTTCACCTTACTGAACCATCATTGACAGCTGAGTATATGTATTATTAATAAAAAAGATGGTGTGCCTTTTCCTAATATTTAAAGCTCTTAACTAGTTTTCTTTTATTAATGCATTGACTAATCTTCTATGACACTGAAAAGTAGTGGTGAAGATAGATATTGTTGTTTTATCACTATAATAAGCATTATGGCTCTGAAGATGTAAATACCCTCGTTTCTGGAACTGTGGGTATGTATGATGTAATCTGCAGAAGTATTAGAATTAGGGACCTCAAAATAATGAGATTATCCTGATTGCCTGAGTGAGTCCAACATAATCATGTGATATCTTTCAAGCAAAGAATTTTCTCTGGCTGGAGTAAGACAAGAGACAGGGAAGTTAGGCGCGGTGGCACACGCCTGTAATCCCAGCACTTTGGGAGGCTGAGACAGGAGAACCCCGAGTTCAAAGCCAGCCTCAGCGATGGCGAGGTGCTAAGCAAAATACAAAAAAAAAAAAATTAAAAAATATAAGAAAAATAAAAATATTAAAATATATCAAAATAAAAATATAAAAAAAGAGCTGGGAATGTAGCTCAAAGGTTAAGCACTCCTAGGTTCAATCCCTGGTACCAAATAAAATAAAATAAGGTTTGGGAATGCAATTCAGTGGTAAAGCACCCCTGGGTCTAATACACAGTTTAATAATTAAAAGAAACAAAAAACAAAAAACAAAACTCCTGTGAGACAGTGAACTAAGATGTTGAAGCAGACAAAAGAACATAGCAGCAAGGCCCAGTGCTGAAAATATTAGTTTATGATTGGGTGGGAAGTGAAATAATGGCAGTGTATGAGATGGTCCACAGGAAGAGTAAAGGAAAAAAAAAAAAAAAAGACAGCCAGCTGGGCGCAATGGTACATGCCTGTAATTCCAGCACTTAGGGAGGCTGAGACAGGAGAATCACGAGTTCAAAGCCAGCCTCAGCAACGATGAGGCTAAGCAACTCAGTGAGACCCTGTCTCTACATAAAACATAAAATAGGGCTGGGGATGTGGCTCAGTGGTCGAGTGCCCCTGAGTTCAATCCCTGGTACCAAAAAAAAAAAAAAAAAAAAAGACAGCAAAATTCAGGAATTCAAGGAATTTAAATATTTAACCGTGGGATAGAGAAAGAGCAACCCATGAAGAAATCTAGAATGGCTGGAGAGGCAGAAGGAAAATTGGAACAATGCTGAGTCATGTATGGTCGAAGAGTGTTTTATGAAGGGAGTTGTTAGTTATGATGAAACTTGACTGGTTAAGAAAAACGAGAAATCAAGTGTCTGTTTTGGATCTTGCAATAGACATCACTGGTGATTTTGATAAATCTAGTCTTTATGAAGTAGCATGAAAGGAAATGATCAGAGGGAAAGCTTAAATACAATAAGCTGAAAAGTAGGAGGGAGGTCAGGATGTATAGGTAAGTAATTCTTTTTTTAAATATTTTTTAGATGTCAATGGATCTTTTTAAATTTTATTTATTTATATGTGGTGCTAAACCCAGGGCTTCACACATGCTAGGTAAGTGCTCTACCACTGAGCCACAACTCCAGCCCCTGGACAATTCTTTTAAGAAGCTGGACATGAAGGCAAAGAAAGAGGACATAGATACTAAAAATGAAACTGAGAAAAAAAAATTTTTTAAATAATTTATTTGCACTTAGAGTTTAGTCTTGAAAATACATTTTCATGGAATTTACAACTGTGTCTTCAAAAAAACTTGTCTTGGGGGATGAAAGCCTACCTTAATTTATCATATGTATGCTTCTTACCCTGCCCAACAAACTAATACACCCTCACTAGTCTTTCTAAGGCAATATTATGGCAAACAGGTGAATTAATGTGTTGCTCTATAGGGTTTATAGAATTTTTAAGATAAGTAGATAGATAAGACTCTACTGTTGAGTTTGAGAAAGAACAGAAAAAACATATATAGGGTGCTTTTCACATTAATAAAATTTAGCTCCTTAAATTGGTCTGACATTTGGCTTAAGCTGGATGTGGCCAGGACTCTACTACACTTACCCGTTGTTGATGAACAATGTTTTTGTGCTCACGTGCCACACGTGTGGCCCATTTTCTAGCCTCTTTATTTAGACTGTGCTCCTCTGTGGTCCCAGTTTCTGATTCTAATTGTCGGCTCTACAACACAAGAGAGAACAGAGAGAAAAGTATTGTTATCCTGATCACAACTATTACACTCTGTAGTTAGACCAAAGGGCCTTCACTTAGCACTCAAAAAACAAGGCATAGTTGGGCATGGTGGCATATACCTATAATCCCAGCAACTGTGGAGGCTGAGACAAGAGGATCCCGAGTTTGAGGTCAGCCTCATCCTCCTAAGTAGCTGGGATTAAAGGTGTGTGTTGCTATTCTGGGCAAGAAAATAATTCTTTTTTTTTTTGTACTGGGTAGTAAACCCAGAGGTGTTTAACCACTGAGCCACATCCCCACTCCTTTTTATTTTGAAACAGCATCTCACTAAGTTGCTTAGGGCCTTGCTAAATTGCTGAAGCCGGCTTTGAATTAATAATCCTCCTGCTTCAGCCTCCCGAGCCACTGAGATTACAGGCATGTGCCATTGCACCCAGCTAAGAAAATAGTTTCTTAAATATGAATTGTCCAAGGAGAATTTTTAGAATAAAAAGAGGTATAATGGAATGGAAAAAATTTTAGAGACTCACTTGCAATTTAACCTTTTCATGAATTCTGAAGTCAGGTCACAGAAGACATGTGGAAGCTCTCTATAACATATATCTTAATAAATGAAAATGTCATACAAAGCAAACACAGCCCAGGGTGCTAAACAACACATAGAGATGCATTCTAAGCCATCACCATTATCAAAAATCCTATCAGCCAGGCTCTAATGCAGATCACTTTTAGAGTGGTTGTATTTGCAACAGTTTTTTTTTTTTTTTTGGTACTGGGGATTGAACTCAGGGGCTCTCGACCACTGAGCCACATCCCCAGCCCTATTTTGTGTTTTATGTAGAGACAGGGTCTCACTGAGTTGCTTAGCTGCAGCAGTTGATTACAGTGAAGGAGCTGTTGGTGACTGCTTATTTTTAAAATTCTGACTAGTTTAATTTTTAGTTCATTCTTTTAATATTTTCCCTATATTCTTTTAAAAGTATATTTGAAATATGTAAAAAAATATGTAAAAAATATGTAAATGGTAACATATAAGAGCCATGAAGCTCCTAATTTCAACACTGATATCTTTTTGAAGCAGAATATGAGAATTAAAAAATTAGATAACAAATAGCACTATAGCCTAGCTCTGGAAAAACTCACTTATTCAATTTGGTTATTTGTAAAGAGGCATATATATGTAATTTCACAATAATAGTAGCACGTGCACATACACAAACAAATTAGAAATTGAAAAGGAATGCTATAAAAGAGGAGGTGGCTTTTATTCATTAGGTGTCAGTTTGTGAATTCTATTAAGGTACAAGAGGGTCAAGTAAATACGATTCTTGAGATCTTTGGAAATCAAAGAATTTTAGAAATCATGACACATTAGTAAAAACATTTCAGAAGCCATTGGTCTTTTCCTGGAAAATAAGTGTCAATCTAAATACAAGTCTATGCTTTTCAGTCCTATTTCCTCTGACTGGAATAGTTTTCCCATTTATTTATTTATTTTTTGTTGTTCATAAACCCATAGCCATTCTTCCAGCCTCAGTTCAAGTGCTACCTTTTCAGGAAATCTTCCCTGACTTTTCCAGATGGACTAAGGTGCTCTTTTACTTTGACTATGCCCATTATATTAATTGATTAGTTTGTTAGAAGTCACTGAGTCACCACTATCAGGTTGACTGATAGTGTTGCATTGGCCATGTCGATGCTGTATTGGCTTCAATTTGCTCTTAGGCAATCTGAGGGCCTGGTCAGTGTTCCACCTAGTTTGGTGCCTAACATAGACAGGGGAACATCCTCAGTAAATGCTGGCTAAGCAAATATAACTGAACGCCCTGATTCCAAAATGAGGGCTGGAGTACTAGAATATTAGGACTGTGCCTTCAGAGACAAGAGAACAAGCATACTTCATTAGAATGAGTTTCTGACTAATAAGAGACAAAATTATTGTGTGGGTAAAAACAGAATGAAAAGGAGAGAAAGAGTACTAATTTAATGAGTGCCATAAATTTTAGCACAGGTTCTCAGAGCTGACTTTAGGATTGACATCTTTTTTCTTTTTTCAACAATCTACATTTTCCTTTACTTATAATTCAAATTTCTCATAGAATACCCCTTAAACACAAGTGATGCTGGAAATTAGCACTTGGCATGGGGGAAATAATACTGAAATAACTTCCAGCATCTTTTTTCCATTCATACAACTAAAGGTCATCTAATACAATCTTCTCTATGTTTAAATTTGCACTATGAATTTCATTCACACATGAATGAAGAAGGAACAAACCTGAATCTCCAAATTTAGGGACTTCTGTAAACTCTTATTCTATGGAACTTATTAGATATTTTAAGCAACAGCCAGTGAAATCTAAAATACATTTATGCCTGCAAAGAAACATAGCTGTGTCATCCTGGCTAAGTTAACCCCTCCTCTCCAGGCCTTCGTTTCCTTACTTATAAATCAAAATGTCTGGAGATGAGATAGAATCTCAGGTTCTCAGCAATGCTGCAATAAATTTTAGAATAAGTGGGGTTGTTTCTTGGCCAGAGAGAATAATGTTCTCTGGATAATATTCTCAAAAATTATGTTAATAAAAAAATTATGTTCATAATGCTACTGCAGCAGGATGCAGTGGTGCAGCCTGTAATCCCAGCAGCTCGGAAGGCTGAGGTAGGAGGATCGTGATTTAAAAGCCAGCCTTGGTAATTTAGCAAGGCCCTAAGCAACTTGGTGAGATGGGTTAAGTGCCTCTGAGTTCAATTCCTGGTACCAAAAAATAAAAAATAAAAAAATAATGCTACTGCTCTGAGCTCCAAATATCTTCTTAGCATTTTCTAAGAGTTTAGCCTAACCCAAGAGCAAAAGGGTCTCAATAAAAATTTAAGATATTCTTGAAATATAATTTTATTTGGAATTTAAAGAGGTACTAGAAATTAAATTCAAGTCTGGGTAGTATAAACATATTTAAATGAAGTTGTATATACACATCTATATAATTTATCAATGGTTACTTTCGAATGTTGAGAATTTGGGTGAGAACCTTTTTTTTTCATTTTAAACTTTATGGCACATGATTTTTTTTTAAAGAGTGTATGCATGTTTATTCCTACTTTAAGTTAAAGTGGAAGTTCACATTGCAGTAGAAAGAAAACCTTAAAGTCTAGCAATGAGGGAAATGATGTGATGTTTTGACTCATGTATACTTTCGGTAAAAATTTTTTATGTTTTATAATTAGAACACTATAAAGCTATGCTAATTTTGAAAATAAGGTTACCATTTACTGATTATTTAAGCTCTGTGATGCTCTGCATAATAATAATAAAAATATTAAATAATAATAATATTAAAATATAATATTAAAGAAGACACTGCTAAAATATGTTTTCTTTGAATGAAATTTTGGAAAGCTTTGTAATTAGACATTTAATGATTTAATTTTCCTTTCAGAACAAAACAAATTGTTTCAAATGAGTTTGAGAAGGCTTTAAAAACTAGCAATATTAAGTTTTTAAAAATTTCCAGTCCTTTTAGAATTAAATATTAAGATCTTTAAGAAATTATAAAGTAATTAAATAACTTTAAAGAACTAAATAAAGAAAATTAACATTCTAGTACTTTTGATAAATTAATTTTAACACATCTCAACTATTTTGTCCTTAGATACTCTTAAGATTCATCCCCTCAGCCGGGTGTGGTGGCGCAAGCCTGTAATCCCAGCATTTACAGAGGCTGAGACAGGAGAATCGCGAGTTCAAAGCCAGCCTCAGCAATGGTGAGGCGCTAAGCAACTCAGTGAGACCCTGTCTCTACATAAAACACAAAATAGGGCTGGGGATGTGGCTCAGTGGTCGAGTGCCCCAGAGTTCAATCTCCAGTACCAAAAAAAAAAAAAAAGATTCATTCCCTCCCCTCCCTCCATTCCTTTTATTGAAGATTGAACCCAGGGTTGCTCTATCACTGAGCTACATCCTTAGTTCTTTGTATTTTTTTAATTTTGAGACAGGGTCTTGCTAAGTTGCCCAGGTTGGCCTTGAACTTGTGGTCCTCCTGCCTCAGCCTCCCGAGTAGCTGGAATTACAGGCATTTGCCATCGTGCCAGCTTGTTTTAATTCATTTTAAGGTTACTATAAAGGCACAGAAGGTTTAGACAGATATCTGAGTACTTGCATGGGAGGACAAAGTAAGCTAAGAGAGAAAGGTGATTTCACAGAGGAAACAGAGTCCTTACTTTTCAAATCTGTACCCAAAATGTAATCATTTGAAAGAGAACAAGTGATGATCTCCATGGTAAATGAAAACTACTAGCACAGTAAAATACTATTTTTTTTTTTTTTTGGTACTGGGGATTGAACTCAGGGGCACTCGACCACTGAGCCACATCCCCAGCCCTATTTAGTGTTTTATGTAGAGACAGGTTCTCACTGAGTTGCTTAGCACCTCGCCATTGCTGAGGCTGGCTTTGAACTCGCGATTCTCCTGTCTCAGCCTCCCTGAGTGCTGGGATTACAGGCTTGAGCCACCGCGCCCGGCTAGTAAAATACTATTATTCTAACCAAATTTCAAAAAAAGATAAAATTAGGGTTGTTGTGCCCATCAATGTCACATGCCAGGAATAATCTCATTAACCCTCATTCAAGCCAATCACTTTACCACGAAGCTACATTCTCAGCCCTCATTACCCTCACTCAAAGTGTTTGTACTTGTATTTTTAAGTTTATTGGTGGATATTAAAACATATTTTATCAGTATTTGTTAAAATTTTTTTAATCAAGTTAATTACTCAATCCACCTTATTCTTATTCAAAATTTTCTTTTTTCTTTCTTTTTTCTTTTAGTACTGGAGGTTGAACCCAGGGACACACCATTGAGATCCATCCCCAGTCCATTTTATTTTTTATTTTGAGACACAGTCTTGCTAAGTTGTTGAAGCTGAACTTGAACTTTTAATCTTCCTGCTTTAGCTTCCCAGGTTGCTGGTATTACAGCCCAATCCATCTTATTCTTTATGATGTTTTCTAACACATTTCAATAAAGTTAATTATTATTTATTCTCAAGAGGACTCTTTTGTTAGGCATGCTGAGTATGCTCCTTTAGTCCCTGCTACTCAGGAAGTTGAGGCAGGAGGATAGCATGATTCCGTGACCAGTCAGGGCAACATGGGGAATAGAGTGAAACGCCCATCTGAAGAGGAAAAAAATAAAAAAAGTAAAAACACCTGGATTTTTGTAGGTTAGTGCTTGAAATGCAATAATAGGTTCAGAATCCATAATTCTAGAATTCAAAATGCTCTGAAAATCACAAAAGATCTTTTTTATAAAGTTTAGAACCAAAACTCATTTGAAGCAAAATGAGTTAGTCTTGAACTAAGGAGATGTTATTTATAGCTTTTATTCATTTCACTTGGTATGAATATTGAAATGTTTTCTTGCAAAAAATACTGTGTTTGATCATGGGGTGCTTCCTCATGTCCAGTTCAGTGTAATGCAATATACAGTACAGGGATTGCTTTTGTAACATCTGAAAATTTCTGAATGTTGAAACATTTGGCCGAAAGGCTTTTTTGGTAAGAGACTGTAAAACCTAAAGTCACATGTTTTAAACATCACACACACCTTGGAAAGGAAGTGGAGCAGTGTCCTATCAAAGACATGACTTAAACTTATTCTGACCAGGCAGGGACAGCAGCACCTTCACTGGGGAGAAAAGCAATT
Organism: Geosciurus inauris; assembly: GCA_004024805.1. Lineage (NCBI taxonomy): Eukaryota > Metazoa > Chordata > Mammalia > Rodentia > Sciuridae > Geosciurus > Geosciurus inauris. The sequence continues at coordinate 8,893 of PVHX01016968.1, read as the reverse complement.
CATCTGGATGATTTAATTGTGTGTCTAGTCTTTCAGGTGAGTAAACTACAGAATTACTGTTGTGGTCTATCTGAGCCTTGGGGCAATTCTGGAAGATCCTGGAAAACTAGGAAAAAGGATGTACAGTACAATCCCTTTAAAGCTGGTATGAGGAACTGATGAGAACTCTGATAAAGGAGTACCATTCTCTTGTCTTAGGTCAGAACAGTTAGAATAGCAAGGGCAAATCTAAGCAAAAATTATGACCCTGAAATCCCAGTGACTTGAGAGGCTGAGGCAGGAGGATTACAAGTTTAAACAACTTAGTGAAACCCTATCTCAAAATTAAAAATAAAAAAGGAGAGCTGGGGGTGTAGTTCAATGGTAAAGCACCCCAGGGTCCAATCCCCAGTATAAACCAACACACACACACACACACACACACACACACAATCCCCCAAGCAAACTTCCAGGCTCCTGTGCTGTGTGTCAATACATCACCAAGGCATCTATGCAAAACTCTCTGGATCCTTAGAGAAGGAACCAGACCAGGAGAAAGGTGACTAACCTAGCAGAGGGTCTATCATATAGATGGTAGGCTTTCTATGAGAATCAAATCAGGTTCTGCGTACCTGTCAACACTGCTGATTCTAGAAAGTAGCACTTGGGTCTTTAGCTGAAGCTTTTCAGTTTTGGATGCCATCCACCACATATACATGACACCTATTTACTGAATGGGAGGATTTTCCATAGATTCTCTATCATCTTTCCTATTTATGAGACATTGCTATATGAATACAAAATTTCCACCAGTGGAAAGAGCTAACCATAACTGAGATTTTTTTTTTCCTTTTGGTACTGGGGATTAAACCCAGAAGCATTCTACTTCTGAGCTCCATCTCAAGCCTTTTTTAAAATTTTATTTTGAGACAGTGTCTCTTTAAGCTGGCCAGGCTGATTTTCAACTTGTGATCCTCCTGCCTCCTTAGCCTTCTGAATGGCAAGAATCACAGGTGTTCACCAGTGCTAGTTTACATAACAGAATTTTCAGGTTAATTTCCTAAAGGATATACTAACTCAATATAGTCCTTTACAGACAAAGGAAATTCTTGTTAAATACTTATTTTTAATAGATGCATAAAAAGCTCCACTTAAGCAAACCTTAAATATGCAAAGTCCTCAAGCAAGTGGACTTTTTACTTAATGTAATTGTTAATCTAGAGAAGGCAGAGTTAAATATCAGAAATGGTGGCCAGAATAACAGGAAAATACCATGTATTAGAGATTTAATGTCAGCTTTCTTGCTTCCATTATCTCTGAAGATCTTGTTAATTACAATTCAAGGAAGGTAAAGAGGAAAGGGTTTTCTCATTCCCACCAGGAAACTTGGAGAGAACATTTCCTTGTTTTTCCTGCCTGTATAGATCATACTTATCTAACTTTTATAGACTTGCGTTTCCCATATTATTTCCTATCCCTGGTTGACCTTGTGCTTTTTCATAGGATGTGAGAAACGCCATGCGGGACATTTGTTACTAGTTCTGGTAACGGAAGGCAGGCACACTGAGATGTATGTAGGGCAGAGATGCTGAGAAGTGCAGGTCACAGGGAGGTAACTGTCAGCTATTGGCTAGTATTTATTCCATAGAGATTGTCTTTCAGGCTTACAAAATGCTAAGAATGAGGTTGATAAGATTTACTTTGGGTAGTATAATAAGAGAACAAGTCCCAAGGGACTTACAGTAATCAGTTCAACAAGGAAGTTGAGTACTGCAAGATTTTATAATCTTTATAGTGTCTTCTATATTGGATATTTTGGTATTTCCTGAAGCAATGAGGGGGCAAAACCTAAAACAAAAAGGAAAAATATGCTTGTATAAAGATACATCTAATTCTGTACCTACTACTATGTGCTAGGCATTGAGTCAAAAGTTTAATTTTCATATTGATAGTCATTTTATACATAAGGAGACTGAGTCAGAAAATTTTAAAATATATAATATAAACAGCTAGTTTTGGGACTGGCGTTGTGGCTCAGAGGTAGAGCGATCGCCTAGCATGTGCGAGGCACTGGGTTCGATCCTCAGAACCATGTAAAAATAAATAAATAAAGGTATATTAAAAAAAAAAAAACGCTTAGAAGTCTACCTATGCCTATTACTGCCATCATCATATTTCTACTATCACTTTAACAGTAATAAGTAGTAGCTTAAAAAAAAATAAACAGCTAGTTTTATATACCAAGACCCAGGACTTGTCCTTGTACACCTATATGAATATCTAACACCAGTATGACCTATGTGACAGCTGAAGGACTCTCCAACACAGAGATTCTCATCAATGTACTTGTCAACTCTAAACAGAATACCTTTTATTTAGGGAGGTATTTTAGGATACATTCCATATCCTCCTCAGAATAATTTTGCACTAAAAATTCATTTTTGACCTGTTAGTATCATCTGATAGATGGTAATAAGGTATAAAGAAGGGACACTTTAGAAATTAATAATATGATATGAAAATATAGGGAAGAAAATCTCCTTTCAATATTCTTTTTTATTGGTGGGGGGGACCCAGGTACTGAACCCGGGTGTGCTTAACCACTGAACCACATCTCCAGCCCCTCCCCACCTTTTTTGTATTTTATTTAGAGACAGGTCTCACTGAATTGCTTAGGGCCTCACTAAGTTGCTGATGCTGGCTTTGAACTTTTGATCCTCCTGCCTCAGCCTTCCAAGACACTGGGATTACAGGTGTGCGCCACCATGCCCTGCTAGTCCCTTTCGATATTAACCACAAGACAGCTACTAGGTCACATCAGACAATACTTTCCTTTGGTCACTGTCACTAGTAATCGTCTCACAGTTAATATTATAAATACAGTCTATGGCTGTACAGACATGTGGCTTTATAAAACCACTCTGGTCAGTTCCTTCTGGTATGTCATTCTAAAGAATGAGTCAAAATAATCATATATTAAGAATTTTATCAGGGGCTGGGGTTATGGCGCAGTGGTAGCATGCTCGCCTAGCACGCGTGAGGCACTGGGTTCGATCCTCAGCACCACATAAAAATAAAATAAAGATATTCTGTCAACAAACAACTAAAAAAAATTTTTTTAAAAAATAATTTTATCAGTAGGAAATAAAAGATAAGCCAAATAAATAAAAGGCATAATAATTCCAAGTCTTGATTAAATTCCTATGCTAATACTGTGATTATATGTTTTCAGCTGGATGTTTTGGACTTTTGTAGAACCCTGCAATTTGAAATGGATTATCTAAATTTTTTTCTCTTTAAATTTTAACATAGTATATGAAATAGTTACATTTTATTACAGTAGTAACTTTAAACATCCTATGAATTTGCTACATGTATCTTACCTAAATTTAGAGGAAAATATTAGCAACTGAAAATTCCTAATTCAGATTTAGATTAAGGAACAGTACTGTCCTGCTTCTGCAATGGATCTCATCATCTTATTGTTCTACCTGAATACATTCCATAGTTCTCCATCTAACACTATATAGAATTCCCAAACATAAAATCTGGTTGCAACATATGCCTGTGGTATTGTTCCGTTTCTCTTTCATCCCAAGACTACTTGCTCTCTCAAGAACAGGTCACACACTTACACATTTTTTAGCTATAAACTTAGTAGTTGAGGGACTCTGATTAGGGGGGATGAAAAACAGCATCTAAGACATAGGGCTGTCATGAGAATTAAATGAGTTAATATAGGTAATGTAATTAGAAAAATGTCTAGCATAAAATAAATGTTCAATGAGTGCTACCTATTTTTTGTTGTTTTCAATTTTTGTCTTTACTTCCTAACATATTGTTTCTCAATTATTGCAGGGTAAATTTCAGTTCATCTTCAAAATCTAATCCATACCAATCCAATAAAAAATGAACAAAAAGTTTTGAATAGGTATTTCCCAAAGTAGATATATAAATAGCTAATCAGCTCGTGAAAACATTCAACAGCTTTAGTCATTAGGCAAATGCAAATCAAAACTACCATAAGATATTTCACAACCATGCACAAGGCTATAACTAAAGAGACAGGGCTGATGGGGGGCGGGGGTGGGTAGCTCAATGGTGGAGTGCTAAATGAAAAAAAAATACAAATAACAATCAATGTTGGTGGAGATGTGTAGAAACGATAACCCTCACCCCGCACTGGTAGAAATGTGAAATTCTGCAGTCTCTATAGCAAACAGTTTGGCAGTTTGCTAAACACGTAAACATAAATTTACTATGACCCAGCAACTCAAGAGAAATGAAAACACATTCATACAAAGACTGGCATAGCAATTAACATAGCAGCACTATTCATAAGAGCAAAAGTGAGAAACAAACTAAATGTTCACCAACTGATGAACAGATTAAAAAGGAAGAAAGTATTGGTGTATTCTACAACATGGATGAATCTCAAAATATTATGTTAAATGAAAGAAGCAAAACATAAGATATTACACATATCGCATACTTTAATTTACATGGAATGTCTAGAAAAGGCAAATCTAAAGAGACTGAAAATAGAATAAGTGGTTGCCTGTGTCTGGGAGCGGTGATGTGGATTAACAGTAAATAGACACGAAGGATCACATCAGAATCATAAAAATATTCTAGAACTTATTTGTGATGATGAAACATAATTTGGTAAATTCACTAAAAATCTTTGAATACACTGAAAATGGGTGAATTATATGATATGCAAATATGCCTCAATAAACTTATAAAAAGACAGCAAGCTCATCTAGCCTGAGGTCTGCAGTTCAGCATGTCTTAGCTACCCTCAGCATTTAGTTGAGTGACTGGCACATACAGTTGGGGTTAAGTGTTCGTTGAATTGAAATGTTTCAAACAGAACAATTTCAGAAATACACTAAAGAGAGAAGTGAGTAGTACTTCCTACATGTCCAAGATTCGCCTGGCAGGAAAAGTGAGTTAATGGAAACTAACTGGTATTCTCTTCATTTCATGCCAAGCTTAGTGCTACCAGCACCAAGAGGAAACCAGAGAAGCAAGTAAACAATGGTTCCATTCCCACAAAGAAAAATACTAGTCCATATTGAGCAAAAATAATTGCTTGGGAATTAATTATTATTATTATTATTTTGAGGGGGGCACTGGGAATTGAACCTAGGGCTTTGCACATGCAAGGCAAGCACTCTACCACTTAGCTGTATCCCCAGCCTTGGGATTTTTTTTTTTCTTTTTTCGGTACCAGGGATTGAACTCAGGGGTACTTGACCACTGAGCCACATCCCCAGACCTATTTTGTGTTTTATGTAGAGACAGGGTCTCACTGAGTTGCTTAGCACCTTGCCATTGCTGAGGCTGGCTTTGAACTCGCGATTCTCCTGTCTCAGCCTCCTGAAGCGCTGAGATTAGAGGCATGTGCCACCACGCCCAGCTGGGAATTTGTTTTCTGTAAGCAGTAAGAATGCTTAATTTATAACACAACAAAAATTATACACAAAATATTTTATAGTTAACACTTTCAAAATCACTATAATGATTTTTAAAAAAATTTTTTTAGTTGTAGATGGACACAATATCTTTATTTATTCATTTTTATGTGGTGCTGAGGATTGAACCCAGTGCCTCATGCATGCAAGGCAAGCGCTCTACCACTGAGCTACAATCCCAGCCCCTCATTATAATGATTTTTATAAAAGCCTAGGTATTTATTGTGTTCCATTATGAAAAAATTTATAGCTTCCAAGTGTCCAACATTACTTTTCAGGAAACAACAGCATAACAGAAAGAGCATGAGTATTACAATCAGAACAGCTATGTGTCATTCATTCCCCACATGACACTGGGAAAATCTCTTTTCCTTCTTAGGCTACAGTTCCCTCTTTATTTCAGCCCAGATTAGCTCTTGGGTTCTTCCCACACTCCTGTTGGGAAAACTAAGGTGTTTCAGACAAAAGGAAAAATGAGAAGCTCAATCTATTCTATTCCTTTACTATACAAAGTAAAGGAAATTCCTGGATTATAGGGGAAAATCAGAAAGCTACTGCTGATGCATTCAGGGGCCCTGTATACAGACATTATGACTCAGTCCCACACTAGGTCCCACCCTTCATTAACATGCAACCCCAAACATTCCATCCCTCCCACCCTTGACCCATACTCCCATATACCTCAGCTATGGTCATTCTCAGAGCACTGACAGGGGAGAGCTCAATATCCACCAGTTGGGTAGCTCTTAAACTCTACCCAGTAAAGATTGCACAAAGACAGAAAACACAGCACAGAGTTAGAATTTTAAGGCAAACAGGACCACAACAGTTAAGAACATTTAGCAGTGTTTAGAAATAAGGATAGGAAGACTTAGGGCTACAACTGGTCTTTGGAAAAGTGAGATGATTGATTTTTCTATGGCAAATAGGCAAAAATAAAATAATCTCAAGTTAGTCACAATTTTAAGTCAAGTTTAAAAAACTTGTCCATGCTCTGTTTCTTCTAATGCTCTACTTCATTCATCCCAAGCTTCAAAGAAGTCAAATTATAGGACAATATCATTGAGTCATTAAGCAAAATCTGATGTATTCAAAGGGATACTAATATAAATGGCAAAAGCCATTATCTAGAAGGAAATACGGATTTCCTACTGTTTTTTTTTTTAAGGATTTATATTATTTTATTTTATTCTTTTTGCAGTACTGAAGATTGAACCTGGTCTCTTGTGCATGCTAGGCAAATGCTCTACCCCTGAGCAATATTCTCCAGCCCTGTATTTTTTTAAATAGCTGTTAACAGGGCTATTCGAAATATAAGAAAATAATGAGGATGTCTCCCATTAAACTCTGGAAATATATCATACACTCCCTTCAGATTCTAAATTTATCAAAAGACTTTTTGAATATAATTGACTTCCTTCTTGATTTGCCTACTTTGAGAGAATGTACTAGAATGCCAGTATTACTTCTCATTTTGTTTTTTTTGTTTTTGTTTTTTTTAAGATTTTTTTAGTTGTTGATGATGATGTTATTTTATTAATTTATTATTTATTATGTATATGTGGTGCTGAGGATCGAACCCAGTGCCTCATGCATGCTAGGCAAGCGCTCTACCCGAGCTACAGCCCCAGCCCCTTACTTCTCATTTTGTAGAAGCTAAATTTCATTATTTTATGTCAACAAATTCACATTTTTGTTCATCTAAAAATTCAAATAATAGCAAACATTTCTCTTTTTGTAAATTTTATTTTTAGTTGTAGATGGATGCAACACTTTTATTTTGTTTATCTAGTTTTTTATGTAGTGCTGGGGATCGAACCCAGTTCCTCATGTGTGCTAGGCAAGCACTCTACCACTGAGCCACAAACCCAGCCCCATTTTTCTTAAACTTAAGAAAAATGTATAATTAATGTCTGTTCTCCATTATTAATTCTAGTCTGGTTAAAATTTAACTACTGGGTTCTTTGAGAGGTATAACATGAAAGAATTTCGTGTACAGAAAGCAATAAGGTACATCTGAATGAATCTGTTGAATAATTTTTCTTCTTCCCTCAGTTTTCAGATTTTCATTACTTTTGTTTCATAACTCATCTCACTTAGTAGATATTCCTTGCATGTTGGAAAGAAGAAATGTCATGGTTTCTCTATATCTTCACAGTGTTGTTATAAAATTAGTGAGACACACTGTTTTCCCTATTCCAAAGATGATAACTATTCAAGCATGAATATAACCAAAAAACAAATGATAAGATAATCCAAATTCCCCTTACAGTATCACTGTCACAGGGCTGGAACTGGAAGGGTTGAGGTTTGTGAAATACAGCATTCTCTTGTAAAAACAGCTGAAGATTATAGTCCCGTACCACCTAGAGAGAAAATAAGATATCTTTAAGTCTTCAATAAGATTAAAATGTCCAGTAATTATATTCTCAAGTCTAAGATTTACTCAGCTGGTTTCTATACAAATGAGAAATCATCCAACACTATGTGATCAAAAGGAAATGGTAATGTTATGCCTTTTCTTTTTTAGATAAACTTTATTACTTCTGTGTCCTATTTTCTCAAGCATTTAAATTTGGAAAATACTAGTTTAGAAACTAGCCCAGATTTAGAGACTAGACAATTTGCACTACTTTAAGACAGCAAGATGACATGAAAAGCTATCCTGTGTAATGGGTGCGTATGTGTGTGAACATAAAAGGGAGCACACTGGTTTCTTAGTTTCTCCCAACTCTGAAATTTTATGGGCTCTTAGAAGTCTGTTCTGTAGACTGCCATTCACTAGGAAACTGCCAGAAAATCCTCTCTATAGCTCAAAATAACATTGTCAGAAAATTTCTTAGCACCTTTTCCCACTAGTTGCATTCTGATTATGATCTTAAAACCCTGTGCCTAAAAGAAGAAAAAGCAGGCCAAATCTCCACCATGTCGGTTTAGGAACTGACTTCCTTAACAAGACTCCTAAAGCACAAGAAGTAAAATCAAGAATCAATAAATGGGATGGAATCAAACTAAAAAGCTTCTTCACTGCAAAGGAAGCAATCAATAATGTGAAGAGAGAGCCTACAGAATGGGGAAAAAATCTTTGCCACACGCACCTCAGAGCATTAATCTCCAGGATATATAAAGAACTCAAAAAACTTAACACCAAAAAAACTCCCCCCCAAACCCAAAAAACCCAATCATAAAATAGGCTAAGGAACTGAACAGACACTTCACAGAAGAAACACAGTCAATTAACAAATATATGAAAAAATGCTCAACATCTCTAGCAATTAGAGAAATGCAAAACTACACTGAGATTCCATCTCACTCCAGTCAGAATGGCAGTCATCAAGAATACAAACAACAATAAATGTTGGTGAGGATGTGAGGAAAAAAAGTACACTCATACGTTGTTGGTAGGACTGCAAATTGGTGCGACCACTATGGAAAGC
>PVHX01016967.1:0-41509 GCA_004024805.1 Geosciurus inauris | reverse complement strand
AAAAAAAAAAAAAAAAAAAAAAAAAAAAAAAAAAAAAGAAATCTCCAAGTTTATGGGTAATTTTCCCCCCAATAACAAAGTTTTTTCCTAAAATTTTCTCTGATTACCTCCCCCACCCAGAAAAAGGCAACAAGCAAAATTCTCTGAAGATAATGTTACTATCTTTGTCTGCCTTGTTGTATCCAATTAAGTTTCCCATCTGGAAAAAAATAAAAAGTAAACTTAAATTTTAAAAATGTTTCCCATCTGGAAAGTGGGCAGAGCAATGTGCGGTTTGGGCCCTGAAGAAAAAGTCATCACATACACCTCTCAGCTCTTTCCCTATCATAAAGAGGGAACGGGGAAGAAAGCAGATCAGAGGCTCTGCCCGTGCATCTCAGGCAGGGTTTCCTCCTGCACCATAATCTCAGGGCCAGCCCTTTGCAACTATAAATAAGAAAGATTTTCCAAATACAAAAAAAAAAAAAAAAAAAAGTCCAAACTGTCTAGAACTAGAACGAGTTGTTCTTTTCCTATTTTTTTCCCCAAGGAACAAGAAGATAATCATCTCATCAAAAATGTTATAGAAGAAATGTCTGAATCATGGATAGCATTAGACCATGACTGCTGCACCAGGCCAGAAGGTTCTGGTGGTCTTGTTTCAATGGATATTTCCAGGGATGAGGGAGGGGCAGTGTGGGGGCTCCGGAGACCTTCACATCTGTTTCATTAGAGCAGCTCTGCTTCTGCTTGCATTATACATTCACTCACTAACATATTCACTCATTCATTTGACATATTTATAAACATTAAATGTCTTTTATGCTCTAAGTATTGCACTGTTACTCTAAAATATTCCTTTTGAAAAAGTCCTTAGGTTTAAAAAATTCAAATGATACCAGGACTCTTAAAACTTTAAGATTCTGTCACTTTATTATCACTATGTACAACTGTGTTCAGGATGTCCACAAGGTCTCATTACTGGGTCTATGGCCCTATTTCTATAAAAGTAGGAGACATGAATGTCAGCATCATCAGAGAAGGAGCCCAACAGAGGATGGAAGAGAGACAAACTCGTCCATTTTCTCTGAGCAACACATTTTTTGAATGATTGTTTATTCCAATCTTCATAACAACCCAAGAGAGTTCACAGATGATGCAATGGAGGGTCCCAGACTGCATGTCATTCATCCCAGATCATAAATATGATATGCCTGGATTTGAACCCCACTCTCCGCTGCCAATGCCCTTCTCTTTCTACCACACTTGGGGATTCTCAGATGTGTGCAAGCTGGTAGCCTGGTTGCCTGTCAGTCTCTAATGTGTAATCTAGACCTGGCACATGAGTGAAAGAGCCATGCTCCATGAGCAGTGAGAGCAGGAGTCTGATGTGCTGGGAGGTCTGGGGAGGTCTGGGAGGTCTGGGGAGGTCTGGCCAAGGTAACTGTAATGCCAGAGAATTTAGAACAAGAAGACCCTAAGATGGCCTTGTGTGTGAATTCTTTGCATGGGGACATAATGCTGAAGGCTTGAATACAAATCTCCAGGAAGAAATGAAAGAAAACCCAATGACTATCAACTCATGATAAAATGTAATACTTATTAGCTTTTCTATACTTTTTATGTTTTCTAACCCAGAGGAATAAATATCCTGACCTTGCTAAGACAGAGGAGCAGTGTATTTCAGAATGAACAAGCCTGAGAAGAGGCACACCAGGTGGCTAGATTTTACTTAGCTTCTCATCAGACAGAAGAAAGTCTAGGGCCATTTGTGAGTGTGGCTGGCTGGGGTTGCTAGGGGAGAGCAGGAGTCGGGCAGTGATGAGAAATATCCAATTCTCCAAGCTCAAGCCTTGAAGCTTGGCATTTTACAAATATGGTCGTGTTTAAACTTCACTTCATCATTTAATCATTCAAAAAATTCTTGTTGAGTGCCTTATCCCTCCAGGGCCATGGACATAGACAAGGCTGATGAGGTCCCTGCCCTCATGGAGTTGACATTCTAGTTAAGGGCCATTTAATAAACAAATAAATAAGCAACTATTATCCTCTCTGGCAATGCTAGCTGTTATGAAGTTACCAGAACAGGTGAGTTCATGGAACACACTGACAGTGCTAGGTCAGCCTGGGCTGTCAGCTAAGAGGTCACTGAGGAAGTCATACATGTGCAGAGACCCAATTGGGATGAGAAGAGGGCCATTCCCTGGTGCAGATGCTTGAGGGGGAGAGAGTGAAGGAGGAGGGGTCAGGTCTTCACACCTGAGGTGTCAAGTTTGAGGATGATTAAGGAATCAGTAGCTCAGAGTGAACAGGAGGGAAGTGCCTCTCACATGGGCACTGCAGCACCTTTCCAGCATGTTAGGTTCATACCCCATAAAAATGTACAAAAAGGAATTTGGGGAAAGGGAGCAACATGATCTGACATGTGTCTTGATATCATCCCTCTGCTCTGTGGAGACCTGACTGTGTGTGGCACAGATGGATAAACAGAAGTCTAGAAGGCTGTCATGTACTCCAGGGAGGTATGAGGCTAGTCTGGATCAGAAAGTAGTGGTATGAAGTGGTAAAATCAGGATATATTCCAAAGGTAGAGTTGGCAGGATTTTGCTGTCCTATGAATATGGGGTATGAAAGAATAATGTAAACAATGATTACAAAGACTTGAACCTGAGCTGTGGCTGGTCTGGCAACCCTCAGCTGAGAGCTGGTGCCCACAGACACAGGACTGGATGCTGTGTTAAAGTGCTTACCACAGCATGTCACAATTCTCTCATAACTCTAGTCCCCATGAGATAAAGAGTTATTCAATGTCAACAAGCAGGCTGTACACAGCCTTGAGCATCGAGCACCTGTTGATAAATGCAGTACTGCATGGATAAAGGGTTAATCAATAAAAAGTGATTATTACACTTGTACCAGGAGGCTTCCAAAGGGGATGTATTCAACAGATGATTGGAACGATGAGCAACCGTGAATATTACACATGGGGTCTGAAATGAACAATCAGCACCTTGGACAGAACCTGGCCCTTGGAAGATACTCAATAACTGCATCTGACATAATGAGTGTGGCCCATGCGGATGTTGGATGGGAGTCCCTCTCCACTGAAACCCCAGCTTCTTAAAAGTGTTCAGGCATCACTAGTATTGTCTGAGATGAGAAGCAGCAATGAAGGGCCTTTTCAAGCCAAAGGAAAAATTTGGTCAGAATACAGGAGACAAGAGACCCTTAAAGTAATTATATGACAATGCAGAAAGTAGATGGGCATGATTACACTAGAAAACTCTCCTTCTAAATTAATGAGACAAAATATCAGGTTTGATTCTTAAATATGGTCCAAGAGGGTCAGTCAGGACCATTCCAAGTAAATGTTGACCATATCATGTGAGAAGTCCCCAGGAAATGACATCTGAATGACTAAATGGCATTGGTGCCTGGAGAACAGTTCCAAGGATAACGTGAATACCTGAGGAATGGTGGTGGTGGTGGTGATGTTGATGGTGGCTAACAACGCCTGCTGTGTCAGGCACTGTAGTGAGCTCTTCATATGTAAGAACTCATTTTATCCTCATAACAGGTCTATGAGGTAGGTACTATTATTATCTCTACTCTATAGATGATGAAGACAAGCTATAGATATTAAGCAATTTATTGGTGGTTGTAGAGCAAGAAAGCTGAAGAGAGTGAAAAAGAGAAGATGGATGTAGGCAGAAGCTATCTATGCACCTATTTACCATTTACTGTGTACTGGCTGTGGACCAGGTGCTATCCTAGAACTTAGACCTGGGCTTTAGAGAGAAATATTTAAGGTGCAATCAAGTTAATGGTCAATACATAAGTGTCTAAAACTTATTGTAATTTTATAATTATGAAACCATAGAATAGGAAGGAAATACCTTAGAAATCAAGTACAAGGTTCCTATTGTGCCAATAAGAAATTGAAACCCAGAAGGGAGAGGTAACTCATCCATTGATACATATCATATTAATAACAGAACAAAGTTAGGGTTCTGTCCATTAATTATGGTTCATATTACTTTTCAAAAACAAGCAGATCCAATGAAACATACCTCATTAGTTGGGAATTGTACCCAGGTTGCTTTGGTGGAAGTGTCGAGATATTACACTGGTCCACTCATTCAAGTCTGATTGACAAGTATTTCACTTGGAAGTACATTTTTTAAAATCTAAGGGAGTCTTGGGGATTATTCATGTACCCCCTCATTTAAAATATTAGGAAACTGGCTCATTATGAAAGAATAGCTTGCCCTAGGTTTCTTGGAAGGTTAAAGAATTTCCATCACCATAGTGGATTCAACATCCTTCCCACCTTAATGGCAGGGAAAAAGACAGCAGTTTGCAAGGATGCATGCTGCACTGCTTTTCTTAGACCCAGCTGTTGCCCCTCTGTGCAACATGGTCTTAGGCTGCTCCAAGATCTCTCTATACTCTGATGTGCAATCAGAACTCCGAAGTAACAGAAGAAAGCCAGTCTTGTGATATTAATCAACACTTCTCTCTTTCTTACACACACACACACACACACACACACACACACCTCCCTCTACTTCCTGTTATTCCTAACCTTGGTCAGACCAGGTGCTTCTTGAAGGCTTGCTGTAGCTTCCAGCATAGTTGGAAAGCTGGGAAATATCACCTGCCAAAGGTCTGGCTGCTGACTAACTGACATCTGAATTCATTTCAAGCTTGTGCGTATTCTCCCTCTCTCTCTGCTTCTAGCAACTCCTTCAAATTGGGCTCCCTGAGGTAAGAAGCCAGTGAGACAATGGCCAAAAGGCATCTTAGATGTGCTGAGATTTTACCTGATTAAGAACAAACTGAAGCTGCGGAAGCAGTTCACTCCACTAACCTGAGGGGTACTTAGTCACCTGGGTAACTCTTAAGGGAAATCTGCTCCCTGAGGTTCAAGAGTTGCCATTCCAAACATGGAATGCAGACTTATCATTGGTCAGAACCCTGTGCCAGGGGCATATCAGCCTCCTTCTTGCTAACAATCTACGTTCTGCAGGCACTTCTGTGGGGGGTTGTCATTTAAGTCCTGAAGGAGACAATGTTGGCCTGCAAAAGCAAAGGCATGAGGACAGTGCTTCCCTAAGTAGCCAAGATGTCTGTCCTGATCTGTACCTTTGGGTGAGGTTCAGAACTGTTTCCTGGTCTAGACCCCAAATTATTTGTTCCCCTCAGTCAACCAGCTGGCTTCTCATCTGCCTGTCATTTGACATCTTACGTTTGCTTCCTATTAGTGGCTCATGTTTTTTGCTTGAATCAAATACTTTGAACCATTTCTCCAGTTCAGGCTCTGCTTTCCTCCACTATGTCATATTATTGCTATTATTAATATTGTATTTAACACAGATACTATATTGAAGGTATTCTTTGGGCCAGACACCTTAACAGGCACTATTTTTTAAGAAAACTTTTTTAGTTGTTAAAAAATAATTTTAGTTGTAGATGGACATAATATCTTTTTATTTTATTTATTTATTTATTTTTATGTGGTGTGAGGCAACCCTGTACAAGGCAAATGCTCTACCACTGAGCTACAACCCCAGCCCCTTAACAGGCACTTTATATTCGTTGCTGGACCCTCTCAAGAACTTTTCAAAATAAGTTGTATTATACCTATTGTGTAGGTGAGAAAACTAGGGTTTAGCAAGTCCTCAGAACCAGAAAATAATACACCAGGATCACTTGAATTCATATCTGCCTCACTTCAATCTCTGAATACTTTGCATGTTATGATCTAATTCATATTCATCCTCTGGGTCATCTGTCCTTGCTTTCTCCAACCTAACTGGTTTAATTGCCTGCTAATGGGCTCTCTTGGTGTTAGGATGGAATATATTTTCTAAAACCAACAGGGATTAAAGGGAAAAAAATTAAGATGGGTGAGAACATAGACTTGCGTGTGATTTCAAATATCTCTTGCACAATATGAACACCAGGGTTGCACCTGGATGAAGGTGGGAATTGCCTTTAGACAAAGACTTCTAGTAATCCTCCCTGTGTGGCTAACCTCCCCTAAACTGAAAATAATCCAGCAAGATATTTAGGCCCCTTCTGGCATTTGCATTCTGGGCTTCAGAGTTTTTTCATATCCCTTGATTCAGCTGGGCTCCAGAACAACAGTGGTCCCATAGTTCAGATGAGGAAAATTAATGAGAAAGGTCAAGAGACTTCCTTAAGAGAACAGTGAATTACTAACATAGGAGGTAATGAGACCTTGGATGGTCCTTTAGGTACCCAGATGTTGACATCTTAAATGCATGTCTTTTTCAAGCGTAGCCTAGAAAATAGCATGGGCTATGAAGAGAACGAACACATATTGAATACCAACTTTATAATATTGTCCCTATGCCTTTTGTATCACACATTAAATTCATATATTCAAGTGAAGTAGGTACCACTTTTTCTCTCCATTTCCCATGTTAGGAAACAGAGGCTCAGTTGCCCAAGGTCATAGGGGTCACTGAGAATCTGGATTGCACAAGGGTGTGCCTAACTGCAAATCATCTCTCAAGGCTGCCTCGTGGAGTGTTTTTATTCTCCACTGAATCCAAGATGCCTGAAGAATTCCTCACAGTGTTGAGAACACAAGGGTACATCCTGATGGCTCCCAACTAGGTTGCTAGGTAACGTCAGTTTGGCAGGATCTGGTGAGCATCCTTATGGTTCTCTTGCCAATGGGAACTGGTAATCAGAATGGAAAGAGGCAGGCACTTGCTTACAGAAGAGCAGGCCTGATTTTTAGAAGCCACAAAAGTATCTTTGGATGATTAGGATCTAAGGGTCCAACAGCTTTGCAATGACAGTGTAAATATTGTGTGCTGGATGGACAGGCACCAAATGGGGACATTCCATACTGTTGTGTGATGAGAAAGCTGCCATTTCTAAAGACTTCCAAAACAAATAAATACTGCATATGCCAGAAGGAAGGGCCCAGGAAAGACCTGTTCCAACTGGAGATGGTGAACGGCGCTTCCTCAGGAAGCTGAGATCCAACTGGTCGTGCTGGGCACAGAGCTAGTCAGATGGCTCACCTCAGGTATGGCTACCCTGTAGGTCTTTGGCCACTACATGGTGTGATCTGCTGAACCAAGAGAAATGGATTTCTGCTATTGTGGACCAAGACCAAATACTTACTCCCACTGACACAGAGACATAAGGTAGTGTCAAGATACATGGTGGTGGGAAACTGTTTTGGCAGCACTTATTAGCCTATGTCTAATCAGAGGCATAGTGGCCAGAGTCGCTGGGTTGCAATTCTGAACTTCACTCAGACAGGCCTTGTCTTAGTTTATGGTACTCTGTCACTTGCTGTAACAAAGTGTCCTAAACTGGGTGGCTTATGAGAAACAGGCATTTACTTCTGACAGTTCTGGAGGTTCTGATGGGGGCTCTCTTCCAGGTTGGAGACAGCCTGCTAGCTCTCTGAGTTCCTCTCATGAGGACACTAATCCCATCCATGAGGGCTCCACCCTTGTGATCTAATCACCTCCCCAAAGTCCCACATCCTAATATCATCATTTTGAGGCTAGAGTTTCAACATAAGAATTTTGGAAGGGCAGAAACATTCAGTCCATTTTAAAATTGCATTCAAGTCCCCACTCCTTCAAGTTGTCGTTACTGGGTAAGCTCTCTAACATCTCTGAGCTCATTTTTCTCATCAATAAGATAGAGGTAACATTCACTCTTAGGGGGTTGTTACAATGAATAAATAATGTAATACTTTTTAAGTCTTAGCACAAGACTACATCTTTAATAGAGATTTATTATTATGTAAAATATGTCAGTTCATATATATGCTATGTAGTATATTTTTTTGTATGTTATGACATACTGTTGTTGATTCTCCTACCAGAATCCAAACTTATTTTTAGTAACAAGAGAGACACGAGAAGTCCAGTTTTTCTCTCAAGGTAGCAATCATCTCTTGTGGAACCCAATCAAAAGGTTATTCTCTTTTGCTTAAATGCTTCAAGAGACGGGGATCTTAGTAGCTTATCTGGCTGCCTGATTGTTTCCATTTGTTGAATTTCAATAGAAAATAATTCACTAAATTCAGACAATCTGGATCCCTAAGGCTTCTACCCTTTGGTCCCACTTCTGCTCCCAAGGATCACAGGGTAAGTAATGCAAACGCTCCCATCATACACTAATCATGGTTCTAGGTAGTTTATTCACTATTACTAGTTATGACAGTCATTTCATGAAGTTAATAATATTATCTTGACTTTTTGTATTGGTAAGTTGAGGAAACAAAGCCACTTTCATGTGCTAAGTTTTAACATACTTAAAGGTAGAACTTGTTTCCTTCATTGAACTGAAATTTACTGAACTTTTTCAATGTTTAAGATTGTTATATTCTGGTTTCTAGAAATATGGAGGGGAGTATTCCAGGCAATGTGGGAAAGAAGTTGAAAAGGCAAGGCACAGATTAGAAAAAAGTATTTTCCAAAGATTTATCTGACAAAGAACTTTTATCTTGTTATACAAAATATTTTTAGAAATTATTATAACTCAAAAATAAGATAACCCCATAAAAATGAATGTTCCACCAAAGAAGAGATAAAAATAACAAACACATGCAACAATTCTTAAACTAGTTCATTATTAGGAAGTTACAATATAAAAAGCACAACGTGACATCACTACAACCCTCTATACTGACTAAAATTAATCAGACTAACCATACCAAGTGTTGGCAAGAAAAAGGTACAACTGGTACTCTCATACACTATTGGTAGGGATATAAATGGCACAGCCACCTTGGAAAAGAGTTCAACAATTTCTTAAACCAGTAAATATGTACCCAATATATTACCCAGTGATGTCACTTGTAGGTGTTCATTCAAGGAAAAGAAAAACATTTGTTTACACAAAGATTTGTATACATATGCTCATCCCAGCTTTATTTGTAGTAGCCAGAAACTGCCCAAGTGTCCAACAGGTGAATGGATAAATTTATTGTGGTATATCCATACAGTGAAATACTAATTAATAATAAAAAGGCATGAACTATTGATACACTTGACTATGTGGATGTATCTCATAATACCTAGGAAATTAAAATGAACTAGAGTGACAGGAAGCAAAAACAATGATTGCCTTAGTCTGGTGTGTGTGTGTAAGGGGAATGTGTAAGGGAAGGTTAGATCATAAAAGACCATAAGGAAACTTTGGGGTATGATGGAAATGTTTATTGTCTTGACTGTGGTGATAGTTTCATGGGTGTATGAATATGTCAGAACTCATCAAATTATATACTTTAAATGTGTGTGGTTTATTATGCATCAATTATACAGCAACAAAACTTAAAATTCTTTGTGGAAACATGTGTTTGTATAATCAGATAGCCCTGGGATGTGGTCCAATTTTCTGAGCCATAATCCTAATCTGTAGGCTTTGACAATTTAGGTATTGTTGAAACACATGTGAGGGACAGAGATGGTGTCAAGTTTATACGGCCAATACATAGTGGGCCTGTGGTTCAAACCCACACAGGCTATCCACTTGCTTCTGAACTAGTGATCACAGCATGATGAGATTCCCTGAGAATCTCATCCTGAGGAAGATGGGGCAAGAATGTGGTGATAATTTAGAACAGGAGGTACCACTGCAGCCTAGGGTAAGAGGAGAGATCCAAATAAAGCTCTGGAAGGGAAGCACATGAAGCCTGAGGCAGAGGAAGAAGTCTCTCCTATCTACTAAGCCTGAGAAGCTTGCCATTTTGGGGGCATGCAGAGGCTAGTACTGTAGCTGGAGTGTTGAGGCCAAGGAGAACAGCATGATATGAAGCTGGGTACATGGGTCAGGGCAAGCATATACAAGGCCCAAAAGATTGTTTTCAAGATTTTTGAATTTCATCATTTGGACTCTAAACAAGAGAGGAAGGAACTATGTCTGAGTTAGCTAGTTATCCACTGGAAATAATTCCATAATGTGGGTTGTCCTCAAGGGACAGCTCTCTAAACAGGGTGTATAGCAAGGACTATCTCTTTCCAAGGAATCTGAGTGGAAGTGATCTGTATCCTTTCCAAGCTGGGGTTTTAAAGAGGAACATTTCCTACTCTGAGGTTTTGGGAGTTTTGTTTTTTATTGACATTCTGGCCCCCCAGAGAAGCTATCTCTGAGACCTTCTGTGATGGCAGACCCACAGATAGAAGGAGCCTATCTGGGTCCCTGAACCACTGTACAGCATATATCTCCACATGGGTGGTATACTTTGAGCATAAGAAGTAAACATCTGTACAACTGACATTGAGAGATTTAGTTGCTACTGTAGTTAGCATTAGGGTAACTAATTGTGAGAATGCAACAAAAGTCTTTTCAAGGGATTTCTGTGTCACTGTATAGAGAATGGAGAAGAGCAAGAGAGCATTCAGGAGGACCCATGGTGCAGGTGTGAAGTGATGGTAGCTTGGACCTTCCAACTTTCACATAGATGAGCGGGCCATGAACAACATTTTAAAATCTTCCATTTTGCTGTTATAGTGAACAGAGGGAGTGGCTTGAAAAAAAATGTCAAATTCAATTTTTTTTGGAGCACTTCCAAATACTTTATTTTCACATAGCATTTTCAGTTTCCAATGCACTGTTTCTGAAATAAAACAAGGAAGGAATTAGATTCAGTGCAGAAAACTGAAGACAACTTATCTGAAGTCACACTGCTGGGGTCTTCACACACCTGGGCCCCCTGACCTGCCCTCTGGGTGATTACAAGCTAGCATCAGTGGATCTGGTGGAGAGGAGTGCCTTCAGCTCATCATTGACTGCGGGTTTCAGCAACTTACATAGTTTGTCTCTGTTTTCTCAGCTGTAAAATGAGAATAACACCAGCATATGCCTCATGGGACTGTGCTAAGAATTAAAGCTCTTAGTTAAGATTATGGTGCATAGAGAAGGCTCAATAAGGAGAAGTTATTGTTTTATCACAAGACTGTAATGGAAAGATATTTTAGATGCCACTACCCTGCTTCTTGTTCATGACCTTTGTACCGTTTCCTCCTGAACAGTGTCTTCTTCCCCAGTGTCCACAGAGCCAGGCTTGGTGCATTTATTTCTACTGCAATTGCTCTCCCGGGGCCTTCCCAGACTAGCCAATCTCAGAAAGGCCTCTGCACCCCGCCCTGCTTTACTCTTCCTTTCTAGTAGACCCCTCCCGACATCAGGGACTTTCCTCTGTGAATCGATGCTCAGTCTCATTACCCTGGAATGTGGGCTCTATGAGAGCAGGCATTTTATCTCTTGTCTGCAGCTGGACCGCAGGCATCTGGAAGTGTTTGACACAGAGTGGGAGTCCAGTACACCTGTGTTGCATGAAAGGACGAATAAATTATGATCTTATCATACATGTGCTGTGTTCCAGGTTCTAGCTCTGCTTCAGCTCTCTTTTTTTCCTCTGGTGCCTTAATGCACCATTTAGCAAACCAAAGCATATGTGCACATTTTATTTTTTTTTTCCTCTATTGCTGCTACTCCCCCTCTACCAGATCTTTGGTTCCTAATCAGCTTCCCTAAAACCTCTGTGCCTGAGATGAAGGCTTTTTCCAGAACAGGTGATAGGCTCTGACATCAGTGCCCCACTGTCACCTATGGCATGCATCACCATCTCTGTCCCTCACATGTGTTTCCACAATATTCAAATTGTCAAAGCCTACAGATTAGGATTATGGCTCAGAAAACTGGACCACATCCCAGGGCTATCTGATTATACAAACTCATGCTTCCACAAAGAATTTTAAGTTTTGTTGCAGTATAATTGATGCATAATAAACTACACATAAAGTATATAATTTGATGAGTTCTGACATATTCATACACCTATGAAACTATCACCACAGTCAAGACAATAAACATTTCCATCATACCCCAAAGTTTCCTTATGGTCTTTTATGATCTAACCTTCCCTTACACATTCCCCTTACACACACACACACACACACACACACACCCCAGACTAAGGCAATCACTGTTTTTGCTTCCTGTCACTCTAGCTTGTTTTAATTCTGCTTGGACTATAAAACAAAATACCATAGACTGCACAGCTTATCAGCAACAACAATTTGTTTCTCACCATCCTGGGGTCTAGAAGTCCAAGACCAAGTTGCCAACAAGTTCAGTGTCTGGTGAGGCCTGCTTTCTATCTTGGAGATGGTGTGTTTTAGTTGTGTCCTCAAGTGGTAGAGGAGGCAAGGCAGGTCTCTGCACTCTCTTATAGGGATGCTAATCCTAATCAAGAAGGCAGAGGATTTCAACACATGAATTTAGAGGGACACAAACATTCATAGCAAAGCACTTGCACAGCCATTTCCTGCTTTGTAAAATATAATTAAAACTCATTCTTCATTGATTATGGTGAAGGTTAAATACACTAAAACATGTAAAATATTTAGTATAGTAGTAGGTGTACAAAACAAAATTAATAGTTGTCATGGTTCTTACTGTCCTTCCTCTTCACAGGCAGAGGTTGAGCTCCATGATATTTATCCTATTTGCTATTATATCTTTAGAAATTAGCACACTGTCTTCCCACAGTGGGTCTCTACTGAGAAACTGTGGAGGAAATCAATGCTCTCTTTTCTTTTCTGTATGGTGGGCTTTCTTAAAGAAACAAATATCTGTCTTTGCTACTCTTTACCCTGGTCTACACTCCACTATAAAAGGACAGAATTGCAAAATAGCATGGTGGTACAGAGCCCAGATGCAGAGCAAGACTGTGGGCCCTAGTGCAGCCATCTCCCAGATGTCCAACCTAGAGGAAGTCATGCATCCCCCTACCCCTCAACATCCCTGAATGTGAAATGAAGGTAGTACAGAAGCTACCTTGTAAAAGTCTTACGTGGGTAGCACTGTGTCTGCATGGCTAGGCATTATTTTGTTTTAATTCTGTTTTGAGGGCTTTTTTTTTTCTTTTTTTCTTTTCGAACCCAGGGTGCTTAACCATTGAGCCATACCCCCAGCACTTTTTAAAAAAAAAATTTTTTTTTAATACGCTCTTGCTAAGTTGCTCTGGGCCTTGCTCAATTGCTGAGGCTGGCTTTGAACTTGCAACCTTCCTGCTTCGGCCTCCTGAGTTGTTGGGATTACAGGTGTGTGCCACTGCACCTGGCTAGGGGGCTTTTTTATATAGCAGAAAATGAGCACTGGATTTCACTTCACATGCCATGCCCTTCCTTACTTCCTTCAGATGGATTTTAATGCCATAGTATTTATGGGCTCTGTAGGATAAATGTCCTCTTGAAAAGAGGTAACTGGGAGCAGGTAAAACTCCCATGCCACACGCATATGAGGTCATGAGATAGCTCCTAACACAGTCACCCTCTGTTCCTCTTTGGCTTTCTCAGACTTTGTTTTCCCATTGGTGTTGGACAGAGGCACAGGGGCACTAATGGAGGAATCACCACACATCCTCCAAGGAAGGCATTTACCTAATTGCAAAGGAACACATCCTGGATGCAGACAATAAATGGTATGCGATGCTTCCATGAAGTGAGATGGATGGAGCTCTCCGTTGCTAACTGGACCGTAACCAGGGTCATTAATCACACACGGCACACCCCTTGCCAGTAATGGACTTCACCCTGGAAAACTCCTACTTGTGGTGCCAATGGGTTAAAGGGAAGGCCTCGCCTGCTATGGAAATACGGGTCTCCCTTGGGATTAATGCTAGACATTTGCCACCCCTCATTCGCTGAAAGGCTCTTTTAATTGATTTTCCCTCCTGTTCCCTCTGATCTGTCAGAGCTTGCCTGCTCGCCAGCCTCTGCCTGAGACTTGACCTGAACTGTATGAACTGCTAAGAAGCCACCAGTCCACAGGAATTTCCCTTCTCTTGTGTGCTTAATAGACAAGAAAAGTAACTAAACCACAAAAGCAGGTCTTCTTTTTTGGCATACCCCACATCCCTGTAGCCAAAACCAGGTAGAAAAGTGACCCAACATTATCAGCTCTGATGCCAGTTTCCTCAATGCAGTTAATACCAACAGTAATTCTAGGAGCTATTGGACTTTAGTTTTTTAAGATAAAGAGGCTGAGATTCAGAGAGGTAAAGTGAATGACTTGCCCAAGGTTGCACAGCTACAGGCAGTGATATCAACCAAACACACTATGTTGCAGAGCCGGGACCCTATTTCTCAGGGCCTCGAGTACCCTCAGCCTTCTCTTTTCTCTCTTGGACTGGCATCTAAAGGTTCCTCACAGCCACAACCAAATCCCTGTTCCCCCCTTGACAGGTCAAGAGAATCAGAATAGCACTGGATGTGCTTTGGGATAATCATGACAAGTAGGCTTTCATTTCAAAAGGCAGTTAAGTTCCACCACCTTGACACTTGCAGGCTGGGTCTAGTAAATATTGCTTAACTTAATAAATAGACTCCTGACCAGCTCTTGTACTTTGAAATGCTCAGGGTATAGAGGTTTAGACTTGGTTTTGTCTATTTCCTTTTCATGGGAGAACCAAGCGATTAGCTAATTTGCAATAAATTCCTTGGCCCTGCTGAACTTCTGTAGACACTATTTACTTAATTTGATTAAGAAGGAAGAAGCACCTGACATTCTGTTTTGGGGGGCCATATGTCCTCATAAGAGCCAAGTGGCTGTGAACTAGAGGTGGTAGGAGAGCATCTTCAGGTCATCCAAAGCCTATAATAAAAAAGCTCAGGCAATCAAACTGATTTCTTCTGTGCTAGGAAGTCATTTAAAACAGGAAGGTTTTGCTGTGGTCATTTCTGCTGCTACCTCTTTGTTGCTGGAGGCCAACCTATCTGGAAAAGGGATGGACAAATTCCTCAGCCTTGCCTGCAAGTTTCCTTCTGCCTGGCCTGTCATTCACTAGTGCTGTTGTTATTATAGGCCAAACAATTATGGGTTGTTGGGGACTATCTTGCACATGTCAGGGTATTTTGTAGCACCCTTAGCTTCTGCTTATTAGATACCAGTAGTTCTACCGCAGTTGTCATGGTCTAAACTTTCTCCAGATACTGCCAGGTGCCACTTAGGGGACAAGATTGGCCCCCATGGAAAACTACTGGGCTACACTATCAAGTTCGGGGCTTTGTGTTGGTCACTCTGTCAACCCCAGAGGCTATCACTGTACAGGACACATAGTAGGCACTCAATAACTTCTTATCACTTGGATGAAGGTAGCACAGAGCCCAGGCTGATGTTCCGCTAGGGTCCCTATACAATACAATCTTCCTTATCCATGCCCCATGTTTTTCTTTCCTACCTCTGTGTTTTGGCTCTTCTACCTAAAAGGTTTTTGCTCCTCTGACTTGCTATATTAAAGTCTCCAAGGGCTGGGGTTATAACTCAGTGGTAGAGTGCTTGCCTAGCACATGTGAGGCATTCATATAAAAATAAATAAATAAAGGTATTGTGTCCATCTATACCTTAAAAAAAAAAGTCTTCAAGATTCTGTTCAAACATCATCCCTACCAAAACCATCCCTAATCACCTAGCAGGAACACACCTTCCCATCCCATGGTTTCCCTATGATCTGCTATCTCTGGTTTTTTTACGGCATCTAATAATTCCTGCACAAGACAATATAATTCAGGGGTTTAAAGATTGGGCTTTGAATTGGAATTACAGCTTCATCATTTTCTAGCAGTGAAACAGTGAGAAAATGACCTATCCTGTCTGAGACTATTTCCCCATCTATAAAATGCAGAAAACAACAATACTGCCTCAGAGATCTCTTGCAGGGAATAAATGAGAGAACATATATTTGATGGGTATGGCCAAGTTCTTTGCACATAGGAATGAGTAAACGTTATTATCGTTTCCCATTAAAATGGAAGTTCCTTGAAGGCAAAAGCTGATCCCTACTAATCTTTGTATCCCCTGTATAAAGGCCAACTCTGGTAATCAGAAGATGCTCAGTAACTATACCCACAAATGAATGAAGTTAATGTCTCAAGCTGGGACAGAAGAATCAGGGGCTCTTATTGCACAAAAGGAGAAGAAATTTAAAAGAGAGGGAAAAACAGAGGCCAGAGGTACAAATGACTCATCTGCAATTGCACAAGATAATGAAGAACTGAAAGTCACTTTGCAGCCAAGCCTGTTCTGCCCCTATGCCACCTTAGCCCACTTTCCTTAGAAGTCCAATAGAGTCTCCCTCTCCCCAGCTCGCAAAGGAGTGACAAGATAGATCTGCTTCGGCATGCGGGAAAGCTAATTAGAGCTAACTTATTATCTTTTCTCAGAACCAGGATGCCGGCTAGAACCTGCTGGAGATCCGCACTGTGAAGAGAAATGTTTTTGATTATATTTACACATCTGATTTGAAAAGTACACGAAAACCTAATCATAATGATAATAGCATGCTCGTTGGCTCTCAGCACACTGTCAGCTGCATGATAAGCGTTCCAAGGTGCAGCTTGGGCTGCTTTTTCACAAAGTCTTCCCCAGACTGTGTTCTATGTGATTAAACCCTCCCCGAGGTAGTCTGGTAGACTAGAGCGTGTGTTAGAGGCAGGCAGATTGGACGAGAGTAGGAAAGGTGCTTTCTTCTCTGTGCTTGTTTTTTCCTCTGCAAAATGGTGCAATAGGACCTACTTTCAGGTCTGATACAAGATGAAATGTACCACCACAGGAAAATGACATACAGCAGACAGCAGGTGCATGATCAATGTGAGCCTAGTCCTCTGTGCATGTGTAGGTGTTTAGTGTAGAATACTCTGTCCCTGCATGTGAGTATTAACACATCTTCAGTCTCAGTCCCAGAGTTCCGCATTCAGCATAGTGGGGAGATGGCTGGAGTATGGCCAAGAGTCCACTTTATCAGAGAAAAGTGGAGAAAACTCAGTGATGTAATACGATGGAAAGACTGTGGTCTTAGGTATGATATAGAACTGTGTTTGAATCTCAGCTCTGGCACCTTCCAACTGAAGGGCCTTGGGGAATTCACTTCACCTCTGTAAACTCAGCTTTCCCACCTGCAGTCTAGATAAGAGAAACTAACTCACATGACTGCTGAGAAAATGAATGTCTATTGTTCATATAAAATGCACATACTAAAAGCAAAATAACAGAGTATAAGTCAGAGGTTAGTACCCGACTCCGTTAGGCACACAGCACGTACTCGTAACTGTGCTAAGTGAGCAAAAGATTCAGACAAATCCCACTGTCTTCTGTTCTGGATGGGGAAGGAAAGAGAACACTAGACCAGAAGACAGAGCCACATTCACCTGTATCCCAGCTTTGCCAATCAAGCAAACCCTCATCTTCCTAAGTCTCCATCCTCTCCTTACACAAGGATTATCCTAAGAAGACAAAAGACTTGACACTGGTAAAAAGGATTTGAAAACTATAAAGTCTCATTTCATGATATTTGGAAAGTAGTGGTATAGCACCAGAAAACACTAAACCATTCAATAAATGCTTGACAATCCCATTAACAGGTCATGGTAAAGCACCCACTCATGCCAACCATGGGCTTCCATGGCAGAAGGATATACCAGGGTTCCTGCCTCCTTCGGGCAGCAGCAGCAGCAACAGCCCCTGATCCTTCTCCTCATCACTGATGTAGGGATTGAACAGGTAAGGGTCGGTATCTATGTAAGAATCTGTGTTCACAAGCTTCTGGTGATGGATATGGCATTGTTTGAAATGCACATGTGTGTGTGTGACAGCCTTTCCTTTTAATACCCTTATTTACGCTCCATTGACATTTTCGTTTTTGTCATTTTTTTCCCTTCTTTTGTTGTCAGGGGACTTGTCTCTAGAATTACTTTGATCTCTAAGCATTCTCCTTTCTTGTGGCCTTAGAAAGTATCTGTTAAGATTTGGTTAGAATTCTGTGGAAAGTGAGGAACAGTTTCTGAGGGGAGAGCTTAGGGGTGCTTCTGTTCACATGTGTTGATGGGTGAAATTGCTGGTACTTATCTTGTCCACATCCTACCTACCTCACTAACCCAGATCAATACCCAGGCTTCTTCTCTCAGTGCTGGGCCAGTCGAGTCAGCTGCTTGGTAGTCTCTGATGAATACGCTACTGCTGTAAGTCTCTGAACTGTGGATGGCCCTGGGGTCCAGCCAGCAGTGTGTGGTGGAATTGATGCCGTGCCAGCCTCGAGAAGGCTAAGTGCTCCATGTATATTAACCATATAATTCTTACTACATCCTCTGAAATAGATGTAATTATCTAAAAGCTAATTATAGTTTCCTGGGTGGCAGATGCTGTTTTAAACCCTCCAAATAAATTGATTTATTTAATTCTCACATCAATCCTGGGAGGCAAATGTTATCATTATACCCATTGCAGAAATGAGAAAACTGAACTATAGAAAAGTTGAGTGTCTTTTCCAAGATCACACAATCAGTAAGCTTAGGGCTGGGTTCCTAAACTCAGGCTACCAGGTTCTAGAATTCATCTGGTACAAACTAATCACTATGCTGAACTTCTGAGGGAGTACGTGTCTTGCACAAAAGCACACAGAGGCCACGGAAAGTCTTAGATTCAAGGAGATTTTGCTGACTCCAAAGTTTGACCCTTCTGGTCTTGAACCATCTGAAAGATCATTTTGTTCTAGATCTGTCAGGAATGTGGCCTGTGCCCAAAGGCAACTTCTACAAAAAATAAAAACATAAAAGTTTCAGCCTGAGGTTATTTAATCAGAATCCCACAAGGTCCATCTCCAATTTCCTTTTCCATTTCATTCAGAAATGGTATTATATGAGAGAAAGAGAGAGAGAGAGAGAGAGAGAGGTGTTTAGAAATGAAAGCTCTCCGTTGTATTCTTTCCTTCCTCCACCCTCAAGATATAAGTTTATTTGTTCATGAACAAATAGTGATGTATTTCAGAACATTCACTTATCATCCAACAGGATCTTACCCAATTCCTTCAGCCCCAATGTATTAGGTGCTAGAGCCATAAGGGTGATCAAGCAGGTATCAGATACTGTTCTCACAGCACTTACAGCAAGACAGTGTGGGAACTACTCAAGCTCTGCTGCTCAGGGATATGATCTGCAGCAGGAATTGTTCCCCTGCTAGGCCTCAGCTTCCTCACCTATAAAATGGAGTTAATGATAATGTCTGTATCATAGTCTACATCACAAGATTCTTGGGATGAAATGCTTAGTAGAATATCAGATGCAAATGGAAGTCAAATACTTTAAAAGTCATTATTAATAATATTTAATAAAAATGCTAGAAGTCTAGTACTACTATGGTCTGAATGTTTACATCCTGCCCAAATCTGTATGAACAGACTTAATCTCTGATGTAATGGCATCAGGAGGCGGGGCTTTTTTTAGCTCATAGGGTGGTGACCTCATGAATGGGATTTATGCCTTCTTTGGTGGAGGGTCTCAGAGAAAACCCGAGCCCCTTCTGCCACATGATGATACAGAGGAAAGGCACCATCTATTAACAAAAAATGGGCCCTTATCAGATACTGTACCTGCCAGAACTTTGGTCTTGAACTTCCTACCCCCCAAAATCGTGAAAAATAAATTTCTGTTGTTTATAAACTACCTAGTTTAGGTATTTTGCCATGTGAGCCTAGACAGACTAAAACAACTACATATGAGGCACTGTGCTGTTTTTTAATGTAATAAAAAATAAGACCTGTCCCTGACCCTGAAGAGGTCCATTGTCCTAGTCCAGAACAAATGGACAGCTAAGATGAAGAGCTGTGGGTACTGTCAGAGGAGCTGGGCAAGGTGGCAGGGGGAACAGGGAAGGACACAGTGGTGGCCTGCTGCTAGGAGGATAGGTAAGCAAATGGTTGTGGGCATTCCACAGACAATGGGTGTTTGGACCTGGCCTAGAAATTTGGAAAGGGCTTTGGAAAAAGAGATGTGATATGGAAAGGATGAAAGGGGAAGTTGAAGCAGAGAAGGCTGAGCTATAGCATGGTAGGGCGAGGGTCCCTGGGTGGTTTCCAGCGAGGAAACTGCTGGGAACTTGGGTGTGAAAGGGGTGATTAGAGAACAGGAGCCAAGAACTGATAGGAGATAAGCCTAGAAAAGTCTTTAAGGCCTAATAATGAAGGGGTCTTAAATGTCAGACTAAGAAGGTGAGCTTTATCATATACACAGGCAGAAGGAATTGATTGAAAAATAACTTAGTATGTATTGATAAATCATTAGTAAATATCAAGATATATAAGTATTTAGAGAGATGTAGTTAGAGTTTACAGATAGGTGCATGTATAAAGTGGTTTCTATATATCTTGGACTAATTTTTCTTTTTTTTCAAAAAACGAAGAGGGTGAAGGCCAAGTCTGCTCACTTTTTGCTTACCATTGCAGTCACAGAACTTAGCAGAGTAACACTTTTAAAGGTCCTCAATATGAACTTATATTTAAATGGATGAGTGAAGGAATTATTGCCACTATATCCTTTGATGTTTACTGACTGAGCAAATGAACTCACATCTTGAATGCGGAGGAAGGTGGGTAGTTTCACAAAAGCAGATGGCATTTAATGTTGGCATTGTCAATGGGTAGAACCAACCTTGCAGAAGTGAGTGACTACCAGTGATGGAACTGCACGTTAAGAGCAATGACATGAGCAGGGTGCGGTGGTGCACGGCTAATCCCAACATTTTGGGAGGCTGAGACAGGAGAATCGCAGGTTCAAAGCCAGCCTCAGCAAGGGCGAGGCACTCAGCAATTCAGTAATTCAGTGAGATCCTGTCTCTAAATAAAACACAAAATAGGACTGGGGATGCGACTCAGTGATTGAGTGCCCCTGAGTTCAATCCCCAGTACCAAAAAAAAAACAATGACATTACCCAGTGTATAGTAGAGGATCAAAGAGAATGGATTCTAGAATCAGCATTCAAGTCCTCACTCTGCTACATAATATCTAGAAATCTTAGCCCTAATGCTTCCACTCTGTCTCAATTTCCTCATCAGCAAAACAAGGACAACAAGAGCATTTACCATATGAGGAACATAGCAAAGGTTTGGTGCTCACCACCATGTCTGGCACACAATAAGCTCCACATAAATGTTTGTTATTGGTAGTAGTATTATTGATGGGCCTTGAATACCATCAACAGACTGAACACTCCAGAGTCCTATCACACATAAATGGAGTCTTTCTTCATATATTATCTGAAGAGTCTACATGAGTTTCTTTGACATAGTCCTTTGGAACAGATGAAGACTAGAGTGTTTGGGAGTTATTTATGAAGAGAAGAGTGAATGACTAAACAAAGAGGAATGAGGAGAAAAAGGAACATACTGAATGCCAGGATTCAGAAGGGATTGTTGAAAGATATTAATGAGCAGGGAGATCTGGAGAAACCATGTCAAAGCTTTCTGAGAGAGACAGAGTAATACCTGGGGACCGCCAAAAAGAGAGATGATAAAGGAGGAATGACATCTCCCTGCAGGCCTGGACCAAGTGCAACAGAGAATAAGCAACGAAGCCAGAAGAAAGCTGTGTGTCTTGTTAACTTCCTTTGCTAGGCTTTAAATCAGCAGTAGCTTCCTGGCAGGGTGAGACAGGGCTCCAACCATCACAGGTTACCCAGAAGCCATCAGAGAAAAATGGAGAAAGAAAGCCTTGAAGAATGAGCATGGTCCCCAATGGGATGCAGTTACCATAGAGACCACTCTCAGTGGTAGCCAGGAAGGGCAGTGCCTGTCCTCAGCGCAGTTAACAAGCTATTAAACCAAACATGAAGATGCCAGCAGGTGAGTGGAATGAAGCTGCTACATCACAGCTGTCTGTTTGCTAAGATCAAACAGGAGGAAACAGCCATCAATCAGCCAGGCCACTGCAGCCATCGAGTCAAGTTCAAGGGAGCATGACAAGATTTCTAACCTGTGATTCAAAGCCCAGGGATGACATCCCAGAGGTAGGTGCTTAGAAGAGTGATGCTCACATTTTCCTGGACTGGCTTGAGGACTCAAACAAGATTAAAACAAAACAAAAGTGCACCTGTAACAGACACAAAGGCCATAACTAACAATATGAGAAATACTAGTTGGGAAAACTGCAGGAAGGCAGTAAATAAAAAAAGTCTTCACAACATATTGCCCAAGATTCAAAACTAAAGGTAAAAAACGGCTTTGTAACAAAGGATCCAAGCTTCTAGAAATATCCACTGCTTAGTCAAGGACGGTCAACCAGGATTTGAAAACACATCTTTCTCAGGGCAAGTGCTTCTGCTGGACTGCTTCTTTAGGGAAGCATCCCCTGGAGATGCTGGTAGGTACACATGTGTACCTACCTTATCTCCATTCTAAGCACAAGAAATAATGTGTCCAGATGAACCATTCATTATGTGGTGACAGCTGACTCCTGCAGTGCAAGAGCCCTTGTCCTGCTCTGCCTTCTACTCATTCATTCATTCATTCGACAAGAATTAAGTACTTACCAGGTGCCCAGGACACCTTCTTGGGTTCTCACTCAGAGCTTCCATACACCCCTCACCTCCCATTCTGGGCCAGGGCTATTTGTTGATGGGTTTGTCTAGCTCATTAGATTTCATATTCCTTGAGAGCAGATTGTATCTTGCTCACAGTCTAGCATAGTTTCTAGAATTGAGCACATAGCTGCTACTCAATAAATATTTATTAAAGAATAAATAAAAGAATAAATGAGTGAATTCATTTGAAATTCCACCCAGGTTGCTGTATTCTGAAGGGAATTCTCCAAGCCATCCAGTTGGCCTGGGATGAAATGTTCTCATGTGCATTACTTAATAAAAAGAGCTCTGGGTCAATTGAAAAATTTAAAGTCAATATGAAATTGATCCTCATCAGCACTTTCTCCTCCAAACATATAGACAAAAGGACATTTCTGAAACATATGTATTAGTGTTGCATTTTCTGCTCCAC
Source organism: Geosciurus inauris (assembly GCA_004024805.1). Taxonomy (NCBI): domain Eukaryota; kingdom Metazoa; phylum Chordata; class Mammalia; order Rodentia; family Sciuridae; genus Geosciurus; species Geosciurus inauris. Next base: position 18,702 of record PVHX01016967.1, on the reverse strand, counting down.
AGGCTCAGCGATCGTTGTCACCTCTAAGTCCAGCTCTCATTAATTTATGGGACATCCAGCATAATCAGCAACAGGCTCCTTGGCAGCATAAATCAGAGAGCAGCCTAGAATTCAGGGGAGTTCTAAGCTGCAAACTGAGCAATTTCCTTTCATGCTGTTTTTGAAGTCCCTCAGCACTATTGAAAAGAAACTGAAGGCCTTCGGGGGGAAGGCTCAGGCACCCTCTTCAATGGTGCAGGGAAAGAGGGTATGAACAACATATCTGGACAGCACCTCCTCAGTGACTCTCATGCCACCTTCATTCACTTTAGCAGCTACAGAAACAAAATCACCCAGGAGGAGGAGAAGGGAGGCAGCAGGGAGAAACACAATGCAAAGAGAGAGTCCAAACTACCAGGTCTGACAATCTGATACACAGTATCTGGCATACATGTATTCATCCACTGAGGTGATTGCAATGCTCTGTTGAGACAGGCTTCACATCGGGTGAGGAAAATGATTCAGGACTCCATGTGTAAGCGGAAGGGACATGAAGCCATGGCTTCTTGGGCTGCCTTTCCTCTTCTCTGATTCTGCAGCACTGGGCAGTGTCACAACCCAGGGGCCTCTCACCTAGAAACACCTGAAGGAAATCTAGAATCCCTTCATCATCAAATGTCTAGTCTTAGACTAGGGTGCTTTGCCTTTCTCTTAGTTGACACACAGGCTGGACATTCAGTGGGTCTTCATGGCCTGGCTGCCAAACTGAACTTGCAAAGAAAAGGAGATGGGGGAGGGAGGGGTTCCCCAGGAAGGATGTCTCTAAATTGCAGGTGAGTGTCACAGTGATACAGACTCCTCCAGGCTAACACTCCAGGTGGTCCTAGTGATTGATGGTTCTAGAAGGGTAGGAGTGAGGATGAGGAATAAAACCTCAAGAGGATCACAAAACTTTGAGGATTTATCCCAAAGTGCACCCTATTGAGCACTGTGGGAGGGACCCAGATCAATATGTGATATACCAATGTCATATATTGTTATGGTTTGAATCTGGAATGTTCCCTAAAGGTTCATGTGTTGAAGGCTTGGTCCCCAATGTTCAGCAATGTTCAGAGGTTGGCTTCTGGAAAGGAACTGGATCATGAGAGGGCTGATCTCATCAGTGGATTAATCCATTGATGAATTCATAGCTGAATGAACTATCAGGAGCTGGGGCTCAGTTGGAGTAGGCAGGTCACTGGGGGGCATGCCTTGGTATATATTGTCTCTGGCCTCTCTCTCTGCTTCAGTGCCACCTTGAGGTGAGTAGCTTTCTCCAGCAGACACTGTCAAAATGTTTTGCCTCTCCTCAGGTGCAAAGCCATGAAGCCAAGTGACCACAAATTGAAACTTCTGAAACTGAACCAAAATAAGTTTTTCCTGCTTTAAGTTGATCTTATCAGGAATTTTGTCAGGGTGACAGACAGCAAATACATGCATACACACACACATATATACATACTACATACGAATATGTATATATGCATGTATGCCAAATATTTGAAAATATGATCACATTTAACATCACAGCAATATTATAAAGATGGTACCATTTCCATTTTACAAATCAGTTCAGAGTAGTAAAGATACATGCCCTAAGCTCACAGCTAATAAACAGAAGAACCAAAACTTGAACCCTTTATTACAGTCTTGAATTTTTAAGTCAGTTTAGTATTCATATTTTGAAAGTCAATTAATGTTGAGACTTTTGTTTTCTAGCTCAGTTGAGAAAAGGTTGTGGGTCCCCTTAGTTTGCATGAATCTTGGCTTTCATGATACCCTCCACTCCCCTCTGGATCTGGCAATTGTAATCATGACTAGCACACTCCTGTGGCTGTTCCTCTGAGATACTTGGGGTAATTCTCCCCCACCTGAGTCAGGCAGGGTTCAAAGCCTTTTTCTAATTCCATTTCATTTTTTAAAATTATTTTTTATATTTATCAAAGCTATGCAAAGTCATCAGCATACCAGGTTCAGAAAAATGTGTACAAAGAGAAAAATAAAAGCCCTCTATATCCTGCTATGTAGAAAAATTCGCTTATATCTTCATTCATCCTCTTTAGTCATTTTTAGGTTTCACTGACTATGCACCTAAACATATGTTTACAACAAAACCAGAATCATGTTGTGTATAAAATTCTGAAGCCTACCTTCCTGTCCATATGTCATTAAAAACATTAAAAATTCTTTGGCAATATGTTTTACTTAATGACTGCTTTACCTAAATGCGAAAAACTTTCATATAACCTTTTTCTCATTTGTGAAAGCTCAGGTTGCTTGCTTTTTTTTTCAAAATTGCAAGAAAGTTTAATGTGAAAATAAATTTGTTCACAAATCTTTGTTATTTCTATTTTTAGGACAGAATACCACGAGAGGAATCTTGGGGTCAAAAGTTATGACATCATTTAAGACTCTTCCAGATAATTTGTACTGATTAAATTGTCACCACTAGAGGAACATTCCACATTGAAAGATTTCATTTCTTGGAAGGACCTCTTGAAGTGGTAGTCAAAGGAAATCTTTTAGATAATCTTGCATCTGTTTGAATAGGAGCTGAGTTTAAGGGAACACATTAAGAAAAATGACACGTATGTCATTTTTATTCTGGGCACACAGCTAATCTACATTTCCAAACCTCCTTGCAATGAAGTGGGGTCATGTGACTGAATTCAGACCAATGGAGTATGGGTGGAAGGAACATATGCCATTTGCAAAAATAGCCCTTAAAAAATCTCCCAAGTGTGACTTTCCTTACTCTTTTGCTCTTCTTCAGAGATTTTAGAGGCCACATGTAGAAGGTGGTGGTGACACAGATAATGATTGCATTAGATATAGTAATACATGTCTATGGTGCTAAATCTTGGGCTGGGAAAGGTTGTTGGCTAACACATCCTAAATAATGTAACGAGTGATTTACCTAAGGATTTCCAAGCCAAAAAATTTCAGCTAGTCCTTCGTAAATACAGCCATTAATCTGCTATTGACTCAAATGCCTTTTCACAGGGACATGTGGTTCTGTGGCCAGAACTTAGGCTAGTGTTCAGCATATAGAAGGGTTTACGTGAGTGCGAGCTTATCTGTGTTTATGTATGAATGGAATGCTATAAGAGCCTCATGAGTCCACTTGGTCAGCATGTAAGCAAGATCCTTTCTGCCTTTTGAAGAAGACCATGAACTGGTCTCTTCCCCCTACTGCCAGTAAAAGCATCAACCCTAGAACTACTCAGGGCAGTTGCACACTTGTTTCCCAGCACAGTCATTCCTCTTCTCCTGCAGATGCTAACTACAATTTGTAGAATGTAAACTGGGGAAACATTTCATCCACCGGAAAGAATTCCAGAAACGGGCCCGTCATCTTCATAGCAGCCTATGAGAAAAAAAGCTATCCCTCCTATGCCTTTATCTTTCTTTCTCCCAATATATTTGGTAAACACAGACAAACGTGCTCATAAACAAGTGAGTTGGGAGCTACAAATCTTCCCAACCTCCAGACCTTTGCTTTGGTTGCTTGCTGTGGTGCAAAGCCGGAGGCATGTGAAGGAGGGAAACAAAAGACATCACCTGGCTGGCAGAGGGCTTAATGACACGTGTGTACAAATCCAGGACCACAGTCTAAGAATCCCATTATGCAAAGAATTGTGTTGAAACAACAAACTTGAGCTTCCATACAAACTTCTGCCCAGGGACCACCATGCGGCCATTTTCCAGAGTCATTCATTCCCTTTTCTCGTTTTAACATCACTTGTTGAATCTTTTCCCTCTATTCCAATTCTTTTTGTCTTTTCAGGACATCATTGAGAGCCACTTCCTCAGTAAAACCTTCCCTAGTTTTATTCCATCCATCCCCATCTGAACGAAGGGAACTTTACTCTCTTATCATAGGAGGTTGTGTGGGCCTCTATCAACCTACTTTCAGTGTACAGACCTCAGTGGTGAATCCGGAAAATAAGAGTCATGGGTTTCTAGGGTCTTTTTAAGCTTCAAAGTTTTATTTGTCAACTATACCTCAATAAAGCAGAAGAAAATATTATACATGGGCTACTCTAAATAACTCTCCCAGGTATTTTTAAATGAAGAATGTTTGCAAAAGTCTTCAAATCAACATTTTAAGTTGAAATCCAGTATCCAAACAACTGTTAAAGTACGCTTTTGAAATTGTATACTGCAAATCAATAACATTTCAAAATAAAACAACTATTTTATTTTTTGACTTCTTAGAAATAATAACCAAATTGTTTAAAAATACCAATGGAAAGACATTGGCTTTAGGATTAGAAGAACAGAGTTTGAACCTCAATGAAGCTGCTTCTAGCAGAATGACTTGAACACAACCTACGTCTTTGGGCCTCAGTCTCCCCACATGTAAAATGGTAGTCATGCTAAGATCCCTTCACAAGGTGGTTAAGTAGGATATATTATACTGTGCACACGAAGGGCCTTTATAAATAATGAATTACAGCAAATCAATTACAGTAATAAAAAGCCCTGAATGAATCTACCCCTATTGTAAGAAACATTATCACCACTCCTGGATTAAACATTTTAAAACAGACATTTCCGAACCATGTCCAACTATCTACACTGTCACCCTGTCTGTGGAACAATTATCTTTCAATAACACTCCCAGAAATCATTATAGCAACTTTGACAGACCTCCAACACACACCTACCTGGTGCTAAGTGTTTGCCACATTTACAGAGTGGAAGAATGAGACAAACTCAGGGTCAAGTCTTGGATTTGCAAATGGATATTTATATGATTTTGAGCAAATCACTTCACTTGTGAATCTTAGTTGCCCCGTATATAAATCATCCATGATAGTGACTACTCCAAAGGACTGTTTTGAAAATTAAAACATGATGACCCACTTGAGGCACTCAGACCTAATATCTGACATGCAGAAAGCACTCAACTAAATTCACTCTCTTTCTACTTTCTCTTCCCTTTGGGCATCAAGACTGTAGAATTCCACAATACCGAACATTCATGTAAATAGCTGTGTGGGAGAGGATGGGTGGTTCCTAGTGGGGTGACATCAGGACAAGATTTAACTAAAATCTTCATCCCAGTATCACAACTGGGCCCCTGCACAAGACTTTTGCCCACTGTACTCATCATCACAATATTTCACAGTAAGCACTTAATTTTTTTTATAGAAAGATTATTTTCAATGATGCTTGTGATAAATATGCTGGCTTTAAACCTTTTAGAAATATTAAAGGTTTTACTGTTCAGTGTTTGACAGACTTGATTAATCCCTTCCACACAGAAGTGTTTGGGAGGATAGCTGTGGTTGGGTTTTAAAGCTCCAAGAGTGTCCTTTGAAAAGGTAAAGTGCTTTTTAAAATGAGCGAGAGATTCCTGCACCACACAGAATAGACAAAGAATTCAAAATACCCAGAATGCTGCACAGTGTGGTAGAGTTGGGAGTCAGGGCTGGGTGGGGTGCAGGGGAGCAGTGTTTTAAAACCTCTTTCCTTTGCAGGAGTTTTCAAATGAAAGGCACGCATCCAGCTTGACCACAGGACATTAGTCTAAGAGTTTTCTTCTCTGCTGGATTCCAAATGGATGATGTGGGAGGGGGCAGGGCAGACCAAGGCAGTACAAACTTCAGAGAGGAATGAAATGGAATGTACCTTTGCCCTTCTCATGGTCCTGGACTATTCAACTGCCTCCTGCCTGCTCCTTCAGTCTCCAGTGCTATTTCCTGAACAGACCTTTCCAATCCCCATCTACATTTTGAGCTTCTATTAAGAACAGGAAATGTGTTTGGGCTATTTTTCCCCATCAGCATCTAGTCTATTTTTTGTGTATAATAAATTCCTAGTAGGTATTTATTAAACTGAGAGCGTGTTTAAGAAATCCTTGATACAATTGTCCAACGACACAAGTAGTGAAAAACAGTCTTATTTGAGAATGATGCCTTAATAATCACCAACAGATTTTTCCTCCATGCTTGGGCAACAATAGAAAATATCTTAGAGACTAAACCATTGAGACTTCCAAATAAAACCTCATGCAACAAACACCCATTGAGCGTTATTATTATCCTAACATGGTTTGCAGCTCAGCCTCGTGGTCTGGGGAAAGAGATTTGTCAACACAGGGGTAGGTACTACGATGAAAGCATATTTAGAAAACCATGCAGGACAAAGGAAGGTATACCAAACCCAGCATTTTTCTTCCTAGGGGATGTTGGAAAATGCTTTGAGAATGAGCACCAGATACTTTAGCTAAATATTCAAGGACGATGCAAAAAGAGTCTGAGGAAGGATACACAGCATATCATGCATACCGTTTTGATCTGTGAACTTCCATTGTGATTCCAAATGGAACACCCACTCTGCTAATCAGCCTCCCCCACAATACCTCAAAGTGTCAGCCCACTCTGCTCTGAGGTTTTCTTTGACACCCAGGTCAATCTGTAACCCCAGCTCCAACTCTATTTTTTTTTATGAGAACATTTTCCCAACATGAAACACCAACATATTTGCCACAAGATATTATGGGGGCAAAGGTGTAATTCAATTACGTGACTTAATCAATTCAAATGGCTAATGTACAAGAATCTCAGGATGTCATCCAGCTTTCAACTGAGGGGGAATAATTGTTCCATAATTTCTTAATTCTCCCATAAGACAGTTTAAATTAAAGGATGTCAATTTGCAAAGCCAGACTGCATTGTATTCTTAAATTGGGCCTGAAATAGCCACGAGATGAAGGGTAATAAGGCAGAGAGCACAGCCCAAAGTGCCTGGTGCTGTGCAAAATTGTTTAATACGGTCAGACCCTTTAATCTTCATATCTATTGATGCAGAAAGCAGCATATTTCTGTCACTTATGATAAGAAACATTACTTTTTTAAATTCCTTGGTGAGGTCTGCAGATCTTAGGCAGCCAAGATAGCAGGACTCTCTATTTCTGTTTCTGTGAACATTTCTTTTTTCCCTTAAATTGGTTTTATTCTAATCCATTTAGTCTCCAATCTAAGTCAGAAACAAGTAACCCTGAATGGAACCACACAGGAGGAGAACAAAGGCATGTGCTTTTCAGTTCTCAGATTCTGCTGGCTACCACCTCATTGAATAAGACAGTGATTAAACAAATAATGAACCTTGGAATATTAACTATGGAGCCGGCAGTTAGTTCTAGAAAGAAGAGAATTGGAATGGCTTTTAAGAGAAACAAAATCATGCTCCAAAGTAGACAGGAGCAGGGGGAGGGAATGATCGGAATGATTTTCAGTGAAGAGTCAATATTTTACTCACAAAGGTCCAAAAAAATGGTTCAGTCAATGTGTCCAGCTTCTGTGGGGTTGATGCTGGGGAGAAGGGGGCTCCCGTGGTCTGGATGGAGGAAATTGGATGATGTTTCCCCAAGATTGCCAGGGCCACAAGTCAGGAATCCTCATCGAGAGAAGCCAAGGAAATAACTGTAAGGGGAAAAGTATGTATCAATTTTGAGAGGAAAGCAAAGAGGAGAAAGGTGCATAAGTGCCAGGCGGGTGATAACAATGGCAACAAAGGACGAGGTTCAGGCTGCAGTACACCAGCTAAGACCAAGTAGCGCATATGGGGCAGACACTTAGGAATCTTGCTGGGCTGAATGAAAGGAACTTTGTCAGGGTCTCTGTGCCCATCGCTGTGCTAGACTATGGGGAAGATACAAACAAAGCACAAAACACTTTTTAGTCTTCGTTTTAAATCTTGGACGAGGATACATATCCACCAGCCAAAATCTAAAAGGCGCAAATGATATAGTTTTCACTTGTATGACTCTTACAGCAGGGTAAGTATCTTGAAGTGGAAATATTAGGTAAAAAATATATTTAAAATTTTTTGATAGATATTAAATTGCCCTCCACAAATGGTCAATAATTTTGCACTTCCTTCAGCAATGTATGAAAAGACTATTCCCACCCTCACCAGGATAGTGCAACTTATGATTTTCCAGCTTTATGATGATATGAAAGTGAGACACATTTCATAGAAACTGTACTTTGAGTTCTAAATTTTGACCTTTTCCTAGTGTGTGCTTGATGCCTTCTCTCAATGCTGGGCAATGGCAGCAAGCTGCAGCTGCTAGTCAACCATGTGATCACCAGGGGAAGTAACTCATTCTCTATAGGGCACTGTGTGGCGAAATTGTGATGCTCAGTAAGGTAGATAGATTAAAGGCATTTTCAACATACAATATTTTCAACTTAGGATTGGTTTATTGTTAAACATAAGTTGAGGATCATCTGTAGAAGGTTTTCAACATATGGCTTTCATTATGACTTTGAACATGCTCTTTCCTCTGCCTGCCCTGCCTTCTCCCACCCTCACCCATCATTTCACTGCTCACTTGAAGAACACATGGCATAAGTCCAAGATCCAGCTATAGCATCTCCAGTCCTCTTTCTGGGGAGAGATCCCTCCACCACACCCCCTGTATCTTTTATACCCAGTTCTCTTACATCACTTGTGACATTGTGCCTGTACTGCATCTCCTGTTTGCAACTTTTGCTCAGAACTATAAAGTCCTGAAGATGGATACTACATTTGAATTAATCCCTAATACTTAGCACAGTACTGACTCAAGTGGAATGTCACCAAGTGCCTATAAAGTAAATAAGTTGATGAACTAAAAATAGACCTGAAAGATAAGAGAGGAAAAGCCACCAAATCTTAAATTGTGACTAGATAATTCACTGAAAAGTCATTCAACCTGACAATCAAAGCATAGAAAATAAATTATACTAAAAGTGAATGTTTTATAAAAATAGATGGGAGCTCTATAAGGGACCCATAGTATTCCTATCAGCCACAAGTCACTCACCACACTGCCAAGTTATTAAAGCTTTAGGGATAACATTACAAAATGCTGGCTTTACCAGCAATTCTTAAAACTCAAGACATTAACAGACTTACTGTTTGGCTGCTCAGATATAAGCAGAACATTATAAAGGGAAAATAATAATTAACTCATAAGGAAAGGGGCAAGTAAACATTCTATTAAATGGAAAAAATCCCAGATGAATATAATCTCCCTCTATTACATTATAAGCATTAAAATTAATGGTGTTGGTTTTTCTGTGGTTTGGATAGTCATTGTATTTAACAAGCTGAAGTTAACTTCACAGGGAAAAAAATAAATTAAATGTGCCGGTGTCTCAGGAAACTTCATTTTCTGAGTGAATAGCCAAGTTGATGCACATCACCAGCATGTCTGACAATCAGTTTTCCATACTGGTGTGTTCTAAATGGAAAGGAAACCAACTCTTCATTTAAATTATATTGCAAATCACTTCTTGCTTGCTGAATGGCATTCAGAGGCAGTAGGTGGCTTTCACCGTAGGGCCTAAACCACCACACTGGATGATTAATGCTAATTTCAAATGTTTTCTTTGAGGAGGGGGATGGGCCCACTATCTTGGTGCATATGTGGCTGAGGAAATTTTATGGTGGGTGACTGACTCAAAGGCCAACAGCATATTTGCCATCAGATAAAAATGCACATTCACAAACATACCAAGACAAGTCAATTATTCCCCGATTCGCTATTCCTTGGGTCCCTTTGTGTAAAGAAACCTATTTATACTCCCCATCAGATGGATACACAGAATCATAGTAAACAAGCCCCTGACTCTACTATCCTATATTATATTTCCCAGGGCACCTTCCATTGTGGAAGTCATTAGTTTTGGTCTTTTTGTTCCCGATTTATCAAAACAGACATTTTGCTAGCGGTTTTTCTCCCAGACAGCAAACAGTTCAGAGACACAATTTTTGACCACCGGAAAAAGGAAATAAAATGTGCTTTGTAATCTTTTGGTGAAGGTGACTAGGAATTTGTACTTCTCTCTTTTGATGGTGATGTATAAATATAAAACCTGTGCTCAAAGTCTTATTATTCTTTTTACCTTATTATTCTTTTCCCTCAATTTAAAGTTCAAAGAAACACATTCTTGATTTTTACCTCCAATACAATGCACTCAGATAATGCAAAAATAAGAAAATTATTTTTGTCAACTAATATCTGACAAAAAATAGAAATTAACCTGAGCCATAACATTTCACTTGCCAAATCAGCATATTCTTTAAGAAAACAATACTCAATGTGGCAAGGGTTGTGGGCAGATTCTCCCACACCACGGTACAGGCAGCCCTCGGTGACCCTTCCCATGGAGCATGCTCACTGTACCCTGTTAGCATTGATGGTGAGCATTGTGGACAGTCAGCATACCTGAACTCGGACCATCTGGCAGAGGATGCTAGCTGTAGCATCTGTACGTGGGTTATCCTGGATGCGCTCCCTACCTTCTATGAGTTTTCCACTCTGCAGGGTTGTGTAGATTTAGAGTAAACTAACCAACAACATGGTGCCTGTCACAGACATGCTATAACTGAGAGCTATTATTGCAACATCCTCAGAATGAAACCCACTTCTGCAGTTACTGCTGTTTTTCTGCCATGATAATCAGTGAACAGTGTTTAAGATACTGGTTGTGAGCATATATAATGAGCTAATTTCTAGATGCATAAATAGCCAGTGTGCCACACAACCACATTTTCTGTTTTATTTTTAAATCAGTGTATTTCAATAGCTAGAAGCTAATATCCACGTGGGTCTTTGACCTTTAAAATTACTGTTATGTGCTTTCAGGTGACAGGATCCTTTCTGTACCTGACACTGATTTGCAAAATTAGATGTCCAGAAGGCTAAAACATAATTTTTGTGAACAAGACAACAATGTAACAAGCCTGGGACGATGTCATGAAACCTGACTACAGCAAAGTCTTGGTAGTTATCAAGGGACCACACTTATGCCACAATAGGCATCCAAAGCAGCTCAGGACCTTTAAGCAGGAGAGCTTTGGGTGGGTTTCCATGAGAAGGGCCCAAAGCCCAGGGAGCACCTGAGGCACTTAGCACACTGAGTGGATCACAGGATCCCAAACTGACCACAAATTAAAGTCAACTTGTAGAACTTCACAAATTGTTGAACTTCAGTCTTCATCTTTGACCTAATGAATCACCGTCTTTGTGGGTGCAGCCTGCCTATGGGACATCTTTGACATGTTCCCATAATGGGGGAGGTGATGTTGGGCAGCAGCCATGAAGGTCCACACCATTTCTCCAGTCTTTGTGTGGTAACATCACTCCTTGAGGGTAAGATGGTAGATAATAGTGGTGCATGAACAAACTGAGAAAGGAGAGCCATTTCTTTTGTCAGGTCTATGACTCCCACCTTTTCACTTCTAACCACCCCATCCCCATTCATACCTCCCTGTCTTTCTATGCTCTGCTCCTTCTACCTAAGAAGCTCTTTCCCCCTTTACCATGCAAACAGCATATTATGTCCTGTGTAAAGTCTTTCCTGATTTCCTCTGCCTCTCTATTCTATCAATGAACATTTCTTTGAGATCACTTGGGGTATCACTCGTGGTCACAACTTATCACAATAATCTGTGATTTATCCATACATCCATGTGCTTGCATGCTCAATCCTGGGTGCTTACAATGCTCAGCACATCATAGCATGGATTCAGCAACAAAACAACAACAACAAAAAAAGAGCCTGCACCACCACAGTAGACATTTATTGCTCTATTCTACACAGCAGATTATTGTTATTGATAGCTGGACAGGCGTCCCACCTAGGCCAACCTATAGGGTTCTGGAGCAACTGTCAGTCACCAGGACTTCTATGTTCACTAGTTTTAGGGGTTGGCATGTGGCCCAAGCAGCATCACTGAAAGTCCTTCCATAAGGACTGATACATGAATACTGAGCAGGAGGGCCTCTGTTCCTTTTGGATCAAGACCTACAAGGATTTTACCTGAAATGGCCAAAATTTTCTTGTTTACTGAAAACAGAGTTCCTGTTAACAGAGTTGAGTAGGGCCAAATGTTGACACATTTATAAACAAGTAGAATCAATAAATGAAGAAAGAGACTGATCCCGATGATACACTTGGATACAGCCTTGCCTGATAAACAACCGTCACTTTGAGACTTCCTAGTTGCACATGCCAATAAAATCATAATTCTGCTTAAAGTTAGATTCCTGCCACTTTCAATGAAAGTTCTTTGGACCTACTCAATCATATCACAATAATGATTTTGATAGCAAAGTCCCAGTTGTAAAAAAATTACATTTGATTCTTCTATTTAAGAAGTCAGTGATGTAGACAATAAGTTGATTTTAAACCAATGATTTTAAAACTGTTCAACAGGCTCCAAGATATCTCTGGAGTTATCTCAGGGACCAAATTAAGGATAAATTAAAAGGCAAATGCCTGGGGCTTGGGTCTATCCTTTCTTCATGTATCAAGGTAACTTTCTTTATTGTTTTATATATTGAAATTCCATGTATAATTCTATTTTTACAAAAATTCCCATTGCTAAATATAAAAAAAGTAAATCATCGCATGAAAATGGATCCTCAAAATAGAATACTATTTTAAATAAAAATTTCCTGCACATAAATGATCAACTGAAAACTTCACTTCCATAGGGATGACTCATTTCGTAAAGGATCTGGGCAACAGAGGTTTTGCTGTAATAAGTGAATAGACTGTTAGAGACATTAGACAAAAATATAAGACTACCACCATTTTTCTAGAGATCTGAAAGGACACTTTGTCACCAAGCCCTTGTGTGGCAGGAAATAATACCAAATGCTTTTGGGTGCACTATGAGGAATTCCCAGGTGGCTGACAATAAAAGGCTCTTCTCCCAGCTGACTTTGGAAAGCCAACCCAGAGAGAAACCTTGAAGTGGATTGTGAAAAGCAGCTTTTTAAAGTCTGATAAGTTCCAATCCCATGTTGCACACACTCTCTGGCTTCTTCCTTTCCTGTGTTCAGTCCTGCTGGCCGGGTCAACTTCCCATAACCCCCAAGACCACTTTCCCCTTCTACCTTCACTGCCTCTGCCTCATCTCTCCTTGGAGGCAGCTTTAGGAGTCACCCGCCTCCCTCTACCCTCATCTGCCTTTCTCTGGCCTTGTTTGCCACGGTGAGCTTTCTTCAGTACAATGTGGCTGAAGCCCAGGCTTCCCCACTTCAAACCTGCCAGTGCCGGAGTTTCAGCTGTCAGTGCCTGTGCACACCTCTCCCACCACTTTCCATCTCAAAAGCAGCAGTCCCACAGCACAGACCTGTGGAGGATCCGTCTCATGGCTCAGCAGTATTTTGCTGGTATTTTCCTGGTTCAGGTATGTGCTGGTATTTTCCTGGTTCAGGTTGGCTTAAACTCTATCCTATTGCTTCTTGATTGTTTTATATTTGTATAGTAGAATTACCTGAGGATCTTGTTAAAATACAGATTCTGATTCAGTAACCCTGGGCTGGGGTTGGGGAAGCACGAGATTCTGCATTTCTAAGAAGTCCACAGGTGATGTTGATGTTGCTGGTCCCAGGACAAGTCTCTGAGTAGCCAAGTTCTAAACTGGGATGTGATATCAACTACATTGGAAACCTTCCCTGAATCATGTTCCCTCACTCACCCACTGTGATGGATTTACCACATCTGACTACCTTTGCGTGCAATCAGATGACCATAAGACCAATTGATGCTTATGGAGTATGTAGGATGACTCAGGCACTGTTCTGAGTGCTTTTCAATTATTAACCAATATAGTCAGCACAACAACCCTCTAAGGTAGGTTACTAGGATATTACCATTTTCATTTTTAAGCACAGGGAGATTTAGTAACTTATCCAGGATCACTGCTGGTGAGTAGTGGAGGTTGGCTTAAACTCAGGCCAATTTTCTCTGAAGTCTCCATTGTTTACCTTGACTCTATGTTACTCTCCACAATTCTAAACTGGAAGAGAGCTCCTCCTGTACCTCTGCAGCTATTGTTTACCGAGTGCAATAACTTATAGTAGATGGTTCGCTTGCTGTTCTCTCCTCACTGATCAGTGAGTCCCCTGAGCTTGGGACCCTTCCTGGTGTGACTCTGAATCCCAGTTCCAGATATGTAGATGTTCATCACATATTGCAGAAGCATTCATAGAACTTTGCAACTTTCATTCTTCTCTGACAACAATTATTTTATTTCAGTGGTTCTCAAACACTAGCTAGCATGAGGGTCACATGAGGGCTTGTTAAGTACTGGTGGCTGCCCACCCCCAAAGCTGCCCCTGCAGGTCCAAGGTGGCCCCTGAGTCTGAGCATTTCTAACATGCTCCCAGGAGAGGGCGATGCTGCTGGTCTGAGGACCACTGCTTCCTCAATCCTCACAGTTTCTTAGTTCTCTTCCAAATGATATGAAGGTACTCTCAAGGATATTATATTTTGGAAATAGATATGAAAAACTCTAGGATGAATGGGAAATTTTACCTCTCCTGTTCAGGAGCTTAAAATAAATATAAAGATCATAGTTGGTGACTGACAACTCATTCAGACTAGTTTACTTTCTATGGCAGGGCAGGAGTGGATGAAGGAATCAGGGAAATTAACAAATGGCATTTACAGCAGAGCCAAAATTAAGTGGGGGATTCAGTTCCAGATATTCTGGAGGCAACTAAGCGAACATTTGGTTCCATTGAATCTCAGAATCTCTGCAACACTCAGGACACAGTGAGGCGCTACCAGGCCTTGGTTCCTGCTTTCAGAAAGACTCAGTCCAGCAGGAAAGACAAACAGAAGAAATATAACAATGGCAGTGTATCTAAACAGAATAATGGTGGTGGGCAGGGGTTATGTGCCCATTTGGGGCAGGGTGGTTGGGGTAGGCATCTCTGATGGAAGTGATACTTTAAATTGAGCCCATAGATGGGAAATGCCAACTACATGAATGAGGGACTCACAAAGATAAAAAGCCTGGTCTTTGAAGAGACATGGTATGTTTCAGGAGGGTAGAGGAGCCCAATGTGCCCAATGCCTACTTTTGAGGTGGGTCTTGTACTCCACAGAGAAGAGTCAGGATCAGATTCCTAGTGCGTAGGATGAAACTAGAAAGGTTTAAACTCAAGTGTCATCTGATTTGCATTTGAAAAAGATCACTCTGGCTGACCTGTGGAGAAAGGTTTATAAGGGCTTAGCAAACTTTACAGCCTGTTCTAATAATCAACTTACATCACACTGTTCAAAGAGAACAAGCCTCAACAGGGGCTAATTGTCCCAGATTGCTGTGATGCAGATCTCCAGGTCACTGTGCAAGCACATGGAAGGCTGGCTTCACCCTTCCCAAGAAGGGAGGGTTAAAAAGCACAGTGGCCCTGTAAAAGCTGGAAAAGGGTAGATAGCCAAGTGCTGTTTTTCTCTTGTAAGAAGTAAGTTCTTTTTGAATTATCATTGAAGTTCAAGTCCATAGATGACTATCAGTAGCAATAGCCAACACTTGCATGGTGCCCATGTGCCAAACCCTGTTGTCCTAGAAGTGAAACCTATGTGACAGACCCATGATGCAGGCACTGTGAGTGCGTTGTTCAGTATGAGAGATGAGGAGGACCAGAACAGGTGGATGCTTTGCCCATGGTCCACACAGTGTGGGAATTGAGCTCCTCAAAACTAGGCAGACTGGCCAAGAATGTGGGCTTAGCCCCCATAGTGTTGCCTCCAGAAAATCTGCAAAATAAAGACAAGCACCTCTTTGTTGAAAAGGAAACTCCCTGTGTTTTAAATTCTGGTTGTATTCCTACCATAAATCTTGTACCTAGTGGCCAGGTTCTGATGAACACTGAGCTTCACTGTCCACCACTATGGAGAAGAGATTCCAAATCAGACAAAGCACCTGCATTCTGAGATGAAAGTGTCAGGCCCATGGTGTGTGCAGATGCAAACATGCACACTGCTGTTTTGGAAAACCACCTGATTCCAACAAAAATTTTTATATAACTTCAGAGCTTATGGAAGAGTTTTCAAAACTCAAAAGAGTTACCCAAGTTCTTATTTTCCTAACACGATAGAGAAAAATTTCAGAAGCAAGCATGCATGAAGCTATGCCAGATACTGACTTCAAACCTTGGTGCCTGAGACAACCAGCCCCTGACTCACAGGACAGTGCCTGACACACGATTTGTGGATTAAAACTAGCTATGGGATGGATATGTACCTTGAAGTTCCTGCTGTAAGATGATATGGCACCTTGGATACTTCACTTAATCCTTTTGGGCCTCAGTTTCTCCTTTGGCTACCCAAGGATATATTCTCTAATCTGCATCACTGCCATGCACAGAGGGGAAGAGGAGTGGGGATCAGAAGGTCCTAGATCCATGCCTAGCTGAGGTGTGTACTCATGAAGATGTTCTGCTACTGTCACTACTATTACTTCATACTGGTAGATTTCAAACTAACAGTAAAGCCAAACAAGTTAGAAAAAAAAAGTTTTAACATAAAAAGCATGATTGCAGTCAGTACTTTGATAAATATTTTATAAGAAATGTGGGTTTTGCTAGTTAATAGAAAATGTTGGACTAAAATGGCTTGATAAGGAAATCTGATAGAGAGAGCTTTCAGTGTTGTAATCTCTGGACCAAACTCCAGCTTTATTAGTTATTAGCTGTTCGATTGTGAGCAAGTTACTTAACATCTCTGGGCCTTGGTTCTCTCCCACCTGTAAGATGGGGGGTGTTAATAGTAACCTTCCTCAAGGAATTACTTAATTAAATGAGACAGTATGCATAAAATCATTTAGAAATGCTTAACTCAGTGTTAGCTACCGTGATTATTTTTTTTTGTTGGTTATGATTTTATCATTTATTATTATTATTTTCTTGTGTCTATCTTGTGAACTTAAAATTAGAAAAGTAGTACAAACATGAAACACTGGGCTCATGGTTTGAGTTTTCATGTGACAAATGTACTCCAAAGAAAGGAGAGACGGGGACATCCTCATTATATTATAGCAGTGGAACAATTCAAAGGTGCTATCTGGCAATCCTAATAGCTACAGGCTGGCTGTTCAATGACTGACAAAAACAACAAGAAAGAGGAACTATGATTTGATTCCTAAAAGTTGCGGAAAATGAGAGAAGTGCTGGTGTGCAAAAGAGTACCGTTGCCTCCCTCAGGCAATTAGCTTAATCAGGGCGGATGGAGAACAGGCTGGCATATCTGGCAACTCCTTTCTCTGTTCTATCAAAGGATAATATATATTTTCACCTTCAGAAAGGTTAGGTAATTATAAATGTATTCTCCTTACTCATAATATTTTAAGCAAGTAATTGTTGCCCATGGGAAAATGTTTAATTATTTCTGACGAACCATTGTGGCACAGAAACAAGAGAACAAGACAGGCAGAGTGTGGAAACCATGGCCCGATTCTTAATTGTGTGGGAATCTTGTCTTTTCATTGTGGGGGGAAAAAAATCTTATATTGATTTTCCTCTCAATTGATTTTGCAAAATTTTCAGTTTAGCCACACTAGGTCTCCAATTATCGCATCTCCTCGGTTCCCTGGGCTGGAGGCAGCTCCATGCCCTCGTGATGGAAACTGCTGGCAGTTGATGCCCTTTCCTGGCCACCGCAGCTTCGAAACTGTATCCCTGTCCTCCCCAGCCAACGGTGCTACAGGGGACAGGGAAATGGCTCAGGAATGCTGCTTTGGGACCAAACAGAGACAGATGAGAAGCCATTCTTGCTCCCTGTAGGATGGCAGGGACTTCAGAGATGGGGTTTGGACATGATAGGGATGACATTGCAGCAGGTTCATGTTATGGATGGAAAAATCGAGGCCCACAGTGGGAAGTGGCTTGTCACACTACACAGGATACACAGCAAAACAGGTTCTATTCTCAGATTGTCTGCCTCCAAATCCAGTTTCCTAGGCAGGGAAAAAAAGCATATTGAACTGAAAAGAGCAGAGCATTCAGTCCCCATGGAATTGATGGGACAATTGGAGAATTGGTCCTGCAGGAAGAAATGGGTTTCAGTGTGACTGGAAGAAACCAGGATCTGAAAGGGCAATTGGCAAACTCGGGCAGACAGATATGTCCCTGCAGCTGGTACCGGCTTCCCCTCCACTTGAGGTGACGCCTAGTGGATAACAGCAAGCAAATCTGCAATCCCACAAACCTGACTTCCCGCCTGTCTCTGACAATGCACTGAAGTAGTTGTTGCCATCCCATTCTACATATTTGGAAAATTAACACTCAGAAAATTAAGGCACTTTCCCAAGACTGAGGTTTTGTGGGACTTTGACCCATCTCATATTTGAGCTTATTATTCCCAAAGGCTGGGATATTATTTTCATCTATTTTATTGAGATTAAATGAGTTAATACATATAAAGTGCCTAGGACATAAAACCAGCTGATCTGTGATAGTCCTGGCATATATCTACACTCCTCCCACTAATTCCTTGTCCCTTAGGGGTACAGTGAAGATGGCAGGGTAAGGGTGGGAATCAGGTTGCTCCAGACACTGGGGATAAGAAGGCAACTTTTTTTTTTTTAATGGTGCTGGGGATTCAACCCAGGGCCTGGTGCATGTGAGGCAAGCACTCAACCAACTGAGCTATATGCCCAAGAACGCAACTTTTTAAAAACCGAAACAACATTTACTTTGTGGTTTTATTCATCCATGTCATCAATAACACTTATGTGCTTTTATATGTGGAAAATTTAACTTCCTTTTTTAAAACCAGATTTCCCTGCTTATGGGAGATATTCAAATACACCAGCAGTTTCTTGCAAATGAGTGAATTTTATTCCTTTCTTTCTTTTGTGAAATCTTGAATAGAGAGTACA
>PVHX01016966.1:0-41515 GCA_004024805.1 Geosciurus inauris | reverse complement strand
CTCACAGCCCACCATTGTTATTGCAAACCCAAATGCTTGGAAAGAGGAAGCACAAGACAAGGTGAAGCACTTCTGGAAACCCAGCCACCAACAGAGCACCATTCCTTGGGCCCAGAGCCACGTGCATTACCTTCCACATGGGTGTCTGCAGGGCTGTTTGCTGAAAAAACAGTGCTGCAGAGGCACGCAGAACTCCCAAAGGAAATCTCAGCATCTGCAGAACCTAAGAAGGAATAAAGGACAGAGGCGTTCTGCTAGTGACTGAACTGAAATAGATGCTTTAGATCTGTCACACGCTAGAAATGACTTAATTCAGGCAGTCAAGACAACTGGACAAATGTTATCACCTGAGGTTTTATTTCAACAGGTTTCAAAATCACTCACCAGTGAATTAACCTGTTGTGACTGTGGTTAAAAATTCTGATATCATTAAGGCATGGCTATTGTCAATATAAATATATATATATTTTTAGTACCAGAGATTGAACTCAGGGGCACTTGACCACTGAGCCACATCCCAGCCCCATTTTGTGTTTTACATAGAGACAGGATCTCAATGAGTTGCTTAGCGCCTCACTGTTGCTGAGGCTGGCTTTGAACTCACGATTCTCCTGTCTCAGCCTCCCAAAGTGCTGGGATTACAGGCAGGCAACACCATGCCCAGCTTGTCAACATAAATATTCTTGAAATAAATTTTTGCAAAATTAGAGTCAAGATCTGCTTTGGTACACTTAGTAGGTGTCTGGCATTTGTTCATTCACTAACTCCTCTGAACAGGGAGGAAATGGAACTAGTACCCCCTCCAGGGCTTCCCAGGTGTCCACTCATTAGTCTGGCAGCACTTCTTTGTAGTTGTTCTTGACCATTTGCTGTGTTCCAGGCATGTAGGCACTGAAGGTTTTAATACCATACATAAGAGTAAATAGCCAAGAGCCAGGATAATGTGAGGAGCAGTGGTTTGTTCATTTTGTTCTTTGTAAGATTTTTTTGTCTATCTTCATTTCTACTCAGTGCATTAAGAAACAAAATAACTTTGATAAAACATGGAAATTTTACAAAGTTTAAACTTCTTTTAAGTAGAATTGCTTCTTAAAATCCCCAAAGAAGGCTTGGGGCTGAGCACTTGCCTAGCATTTATGAGGCACTGGGTTTGATCTTCAGCACCACATAAAAAAGTAAACAAACAAAATAAAGGTATGCTGCCCATCCACAATCACAAAAAAAAATTTTTTTTAAATCTCCAAAGAAATGCCTAGTCATCTTAGCTTCAAATGTCTTCTGAATATCTTGAAACAGTTGACTATGTGTTGTTTCCTTTTTGGAAGAGGAGTTTGGACTGACACATAATCTAAATGCAACCTGTTCAAATAAGATCAACCCACTGGTGAGATGGTGAGCAGAATAGGTGAACATCTGGACAACCACACTTGTGGTGAGTACAGGGTGCAGGGCACTGACCTCTTGCTGGGCCCAAATAGCACCATAGCTCAGCTCAGCTCCTTGCTTCACCTGCCTGAGCCCCAACATCCTGCAGCTAAAGCAATGACATCAGAGTTCCCTGTGATGAGGGGAGTGTTCTTCTCTGTGCTCTCTAGTGTAGTAGCCAAAATATGCATAATGTAAAATTTTGCTATGAAAGCATTTTAAAATCTGTGACAATAAATGCATTGACATTGTTGTGCCTCCATAACCAACATCCATTGCCAGAATTTTCCATCTTGAAAAGTAAAACTTTGTTTACACTAAACAATTATTCTGAGTACTTCATATAAGGAGAATCATGTAACATTTGTCCTTTGTGACTAGATTATTTCACTCAGCATACTGTACTCAAGGTTCATCCATTTTTCCAGAATGTACCAGAGTTTCTTTAAGTGCAAATAACATTCCACTGTGTGTACATACCACATTTTGTTTATTCATGCCTCAAAAATGTGAGATCGTTTCATCTTTTGCTTGTGGAAATAACCAAACATTGTTTGAGTTCTGAGCACTTTGTTGCTTAGTTTCACTTACTTTTAATTAATTTAAATATAACTGGCAATGTGTCTGGTGGCTCCATATTGGGCAGTGATATCAAAGGTTTGGCTGGACCACAGAGCCCTTCTGGTCACTGGAGTGAAAGCTCTCAGGGAGAGACAGGTAGGGACAGCTTAGGTGCTTTATGCTGGGTCTTGTCACTCACTAATTTGGTTAATTGTGTTTCTAGTTGTACTAAAATATTGAGAAAGGATGGAACCCACAGCCATTCTGGGAGGAGGAAAGTTGCCCCTGGTGTGGGGTGACAAAGAAATGCACCTTTGTTTCTACTGTCATTCCAATTATATCCTCAGAAGCCACAGCTCCCAAATTGTCTTGTTGGTATTGCATGAAACACCTGTAACTGCTCCACCATTAGGATCAATACGCTGGCAAAAGAGGCAGCAAAGCACATTTATGTGGATTGTCAGACCCATTATTACAAGCAGATGGCAGCCCATGCACTACAATGTGGGCCCAAAACAACTGACATTATTTCAAATTAAAATCTATAATGCTAATATGCATCTCTGAGTCTTTGTGAAGGCTGGAGTGCGTTAGTCTCCTCAATGATTTTGCTGATGTGCATGATGTTTGCACATAAGTGGAGCTAAAAGGAGGGCTTTTAACTGAGAATGGTTAACATTTATTCATACAGATTGATAAAAGCTTACATGCAATTTTCTTTACTAGTAGCTCCCTAATAGAAATTAATGGGGGCTGGGATTGTAGCTCAGCGGTAGAGCGCTTGCCTCGCATGCGTGAGGCCCTGGGTTCGATCCTCAGCACCACATACACAGCAATAAAATAAAGACATTGTGTCCATCTACAACTAAAAAAATATATATATTAAAAAAAAAGAAATTAATGGGACATTTTAAAGAGAAATTCTAAGTTTAGGGGACCCAGAAAGTAATACTCCAACAGAAATAAAACAATGCCACTCTCCTCTGCCTAACACAACTTCATTAGATCTTTTTATTTATTTAAAATGCCGCAGCCAGTCTGCTTTTAGCCAGGTGTGAATGGAAAAGGCCACAAAGTGTAACTCTCAGAAGTAGAGCCTTGTGTTGAAAGAAAGTTTTTTCATGAAACAATTCTGGAACTTTTGCTTCACATTGAAAAGAAGTGAAAAAAAGTTTTTTTAAATGAAGAGATCAGACACTGTCTTGTAACTTCTCTATGCAAAGTGACATTTTATACTTTCAAAGCTTGTACTTTTTAATCATATGCACCTGAATTTTTGCTTAAAAAGTGATGTATAAATTCTATTGATGAGCAATCAAAAAGAGAAAAGTTTAATGATTGATTTTGGGGGGTTATGATTTGGATTTTCCAGTTATTTTCCCAATATTTTTAAAGAATTATGATAAATTATATGGAAATATGATGGCAGATAGAATGCTCAGGTAAATAACATTTTTCTTTCTTTTTTTGTTTTTACTTTGAAGGATATGACTTGACTGGTATAATGCAAATTCACTTAAATAAATAAATAGAATTCACTTAAATAAATAAATTGAATTCATTTATATTAAAAAAGTAAGTTTATTTCCCCAATAGACAAAAACCTATATATTTGGGTACTGGGGATTGAACTCAGGGCACCACTGAGCCACGTCCCTAGCCCTATTTTGTCATTTATTTAGAGACAGGGTCTCACCGAATTGCTTAGCACTCACTTTTGCTGGGGCTGGCTTTGAACTCACAATCCTGCCTCAGGCTCCTGAGCCACTGGGATTACAGGCATATACCAACATGTCCAGCTAACATCTTTTTTTTTTTTTTGTACTGAAAAAGTCTTCAAAAATGAAAATAGAAATAAATATGAGATATAATTTATTGACAGGGAAAATGTGGAGATGGCAGGGTTAGGGACCTAAAATGACATCTGCCCTGAAAAGACTGCATCTTTTCTCTTCCCACCAGGACAGATCAGAACTAAAGTGTCCAAGCACTGGAAAAGTCTGTTGAGTGGTGCTTGCAAGATGAACTAGTTTGTCTAGATCCCCAATAGAAGGGCTAGTTATGAACACATTCATTACAACCCAATGAGGTAAAGTCTTATTTACACAACAATCCATATCTCAGCTAGCCAGTTACATAGCACAGCCACAAACCCTCAAAGAAGTGACTCTGGCCTCAGAGATACAAGAACAGCTTTAATGAAGCTCTTGTGTGTCCCCCAGCAAAAAAAATAGGAAAGGCTGAATTTCAGAAAATCAAGAGCTTTGAGGATCATTTAATTCAACCCTCTAATTTTACAGGTGAGAAAACAGGAGTTCAAAAATGTCAGTGTGAAGCCAGGCGTGGTGGCTCACGCCTGTAATCCCAGCACTTAGGGAGGCTGAGACAGGAGAATCGCGAGTTCAAAGCCACCCTCAGCAACGGCGAGGCGCTAAGCAACTCAGTGAGACCCTGTCTCTACATAAAACACAAAATAGGGCTGGGGATGTGGCTCAGTGGTCAAGTACCCCTGAGTTCAATCCCCAGTCCCCCCCCCCAAAAAAAATGTCAGTGTGATTGGACGACACCTGAAGTTGCTCCAGGTGCGCACTGCAAGGCTTCTGGTGTCATCAGAAGCCATCCCTGTAGCAATGGAAGTTTGGTGTGAGGGGAAAAGACAACACAGCTATGGGATTCAGAGAACATTCTGGGCAGAGCTCCAAGGTGACCCCATGATTCCCTCCTCCTCTGTGCATAGCTATTGAGACCTTGCCTTCAGGGTGCAAAGTGGTGAACACAGAGGGGTGCCACTCTTGTTGAATGATCACATGCCACACCTGATGGACTTTGTGTATGACAGTGATCTCAAAATCATATTTCCTACTGATGTTGTAAATACCTTAGTTTGGGTAAGCACAATTTATTATGTTCACCTAATAACAAAATCACCTTACAGTGCATCTCTCAGAGTGTGCTTCTGCTGCTAAGGGATGACCGTCTAGTGTTTGGGAACAGCCCTGGGTCTGGGGTAAGGTAGCCTGGGAGCCATTGCTGACCTGGCCACTTGTCAAGTGCATTGTGTGATTCCTTTTTATAAACAAGGGAAAGATGAGAACTATTTCTTAGGGTTGCTTTGATAATAAATAAAGTGATGCATATAAAAATCTGATGTGTGCCCTGAGGCATTGTGGGATTTGCACAGTTAGGTCATCCAGCATCTCCTTGACTATGAAGTTCTTTGTGCATGATGAATATTCAGTGACAATCTTTAAGTCCTTTAATTGAAAATCCTTTCTATCAAAGGACAAAAACAAACCACTAATTTTGATGTATGTGGACTACATGAACACGAAGCCAGAATGGTCACAAGGCACACTGCCAGTGACCCCAGAAGCTTCTAGGCAGCACTCAACTTGCCTGTTTAGTTCTGCAAGATTCAGGCTCTTCTAGGTTTTTTTACTTTTCTTACTTCATGAAGCCCTGTGCTCACTCCCAAGTATATGTGGTTCTTTTCTTGTGTCTATTTGTGTTTTTGCCTCTAGAAATTTGTCAGGAGTAGGCAGTCGGAAGGATTTCAGTGCCAGAGCAAGAAAAAGACCTGCTTTACACAGCCCTAGACATGGGAAAGAGGACCCAAACAAGCTTGTACTGTGGATTGGAAGCTGCCAGGGACTCAGACTCATGGGGATCTGCTGCTCCTCCTCTGATGGCTCAGCTTCCCCCTGACCTCTCCCACCCATCTCCAACCATGCTCAGAGGCTCAGCTTCTCAAGTCTCCTCTGCCTATAGACTGTCTCTCTGAGCTCTATCTGGAATGCTCCTAAGTAAAGCTTTTGGCCCCATCTGTCAGGTTAAATGAATAGGAGCCCTGATCAGAGGCTATGGTCATGCTCTGAGTTCCTGTATAACAAATAGCCACCCAATGTAGTTCAAAAGCAATTTGAAAACCGAACTCAGTACTATAAGAAGCAGCCAAGTCTCAGCCAATCACACACAGCCAAGTCTCAGCCAATCACAAGCTGCCTACTACCAGACCACAACCAAGCAAGGCAAATTCTTTCCTGTCACCAAGGGAGCCCTGTCTGTACTCAACTTCCCAGTCTGATCTGGAAATGCCCCATGTCTACAGAGCAGAGCTCTCTGGCTTTCACCTGGTTCTGAAAGTTGTCTGTTTCAGGAATCACTCTTTGCTCAAATAAACTGTTCAATTTAATTTCCACAAGTTTCCTCTTAACTTCTTAACACATTTCCCTTTCAAAGATCCTGCTGAAGTCAACAATAACCTCCATGTTGCTGTGAAAGCCAATGGGCAATTCTCAGCCTCATGTGATCGTATCCAGGAATAGCATTTAATGGATGGTGTTAAGACCATAAAGAAGGGGTCAAGCCCCTGAACCCCTCTTAGCAGCTTCAAGACCTCTTAGCTCATTCAAGAGCTCAGGATGACACTGTTCTGCTTCTCTCCAACCTGACTGGCTGCTCGATCTCAGGGGAAAAGCAGCTTCTTTGCTGTTTTCCTGACCTCTTAAATCAGTTTGCCTTGGGACTCAATCCTTGAACTCCCCTGTGCAGATCTTTCCTTGTGGCATTGTTCAGCCTTCTGACCTCTGATACCATGTCTATACCAAAAATTTCACCCCCAGGTTCTTTTTCTAGCCCTGTCTTTCCTCTCAGTCGTTTATTTTATGAAATATTCTAGGTGGAACACGTCTTCCCATCCTGACAGCAAATCTTCAGTAGGAAATATCACAATTACTTTATTCTGCAGATGAGAAAACTGAGGCACAGAGAGTAAGAAAGCTGAATTTGAAGTCAAATTAGAGCCTGGGGGTCTGTATTCTTAACTACTGAGCCAGTCGACCCGATATGGCCAGTGAATGTCTTAGGAGAGGCAACAATTCATTCTTTCTAGTTCCTGATAAGTGATTTTTCTCTCCTCTGCACCACCACTCATCTGTTGACTTTGTCCATTCAGGAAATAATTTAGTCAACGCTCACATGTATTTTGTGGGGCTTCCATTTGTACTGCACTTTTTAGTCTCCAGAATACTCTTTTTTTTTTTTTTTTTTTTGCACCAGGGACTGAACTCAGGGGTACTTGACCACTGAGCCACATCCCCAGCCCTATTTTGTGTTTTATGTAGAGACAGGGTCTCACTGAGTTGCTTAGTGCCTCGCCATTGCTGAGGCTGGCTTTGAACTTGCGATCCTCCTGTCTCAGCCTCCCTAAGTGCTGGGATTACAAGCGTGAGCCACCACGCCCGGCTCAGAATACTCTTACTGCATTTTCCCGATAGATCCTACCATTAGGCAGGGCAGGAATTGTAAGTTTTTGTATCATCTCCATTCCAGGAGGTGTCTGAACCAGCTTGGTACTCCTGGACCCTCCCAGGAGCTGCGAGTGTCTAAGGAGAGGCCTGGGCACTCTGCTTCCCTAAGGAAGTATCACACTTCTCCCTCCCTCCCCCATTCTTCATGTGGTCCACGCCTCTGTCCTATTAAGCCTTACCAAAGACATTCAGATCACTTCTTGTTTTGCATGCTCCACACCAGCCCCAGGACAACCAGACCTTTGGACAGTCTCATTCCAGCTTATGGGCAGATCTCTCCCTGAGAAGCTGCCTCCATTAACCTCTCACTCAGATACGTGTCCTCTCCGCCTCAAAGAAACAATATCTAGCAGCAAGAGATGCACACACTCACTCCTGACAGGCAAAGTCGGGGCTAGAAGCTGTGTCCCCTGAGAGTCCTTGGGGGCCTTTCCAGGAAGGTCCCCTGAAACAGTCCCTGTTCTGCCCTGATGGCAGATGTTGCTTTACCATGCAAGACATGGCTTGCAGCCTTCTAGGTTAGGTAGATGGATTATTATTACATTTTTATTTTTAGAGCCAGTGCAGACACAATCAATATAATTTCAGTGCTCTGATCATAAACATCCATGTTAATATTGCCCCTTTAAATTGAGTGTTTATGAGTCCTTTAAGAACCACCTGGAGGGGCTGGGATGGTGGCTCAGTGGTAGAGCGCTTGCCTCGCATGCGTGAGGCACTGGGTTCAGCCTCATGTGATCCTCAGCACCACATAAAAATACATAAATAAAATAAAGATACTGTGTCCATCTACAACTAATAAAAAATATTAAAAAAAAAAAAAAAGAACCACCTGGATAGGGGCTGGGATTGTGGCTCAGTGATAGAGCGCTTGCCTCACACATGTGAGGCACTGGGTTCGATCCTCAGCACTACATAAAAAATAAATAAATAAGCAAAATAAAGATTGAAAAAAAAAAAGAAAGAAAAAAAGAACCACCTGGATATTCTACCTTGAGGGCCCAAAGTCATTTAGCTACAAATTACTGAACATTCTCTTGCACCTTTTTCCTTGACCTGGACTTGATTATTTCTTTTCTTTTTTTAAATATATTTTTAGTTGTAGATAGACACAATGTCTTTATTGTATTGCTTTGTATGTGGTGCTGAGGATCGAACCCAGGGCCTCACGCATGCGAGGCAAGCGCTCTACCGCTGAGCTACAATCCCAGCCCGATTATTTCTAATTAACATAAATGCCCCTCTACATTCCAGACATGTACTATTATACCCATGCCATCAGCCAGGGGTTTATGTTTACCTGCAGAATCAATGCAGGGTACCAAGACCCCCACCTGTCCCCAGCTGAGGGCTGAGAGGTGTAACAACCTTCATACCCTTTAGTGTGCAGGAAAGAGTGTAAGCAGGATGCCACTCTCCAGGTGTGAGGGGTCAGATCCCGTTGAGTATCTCTGTCTTACCTTCTGGAAACATGTGCTGGCCTCATACAGAACACCATGAGCAGTGCCTGGTAATAACTTTGAAGCAAGTTCTTCATAAACATATTTAAAAGTTGTACAAAGCATTGTCCCAAGTAAAATGCGAGATCATCCCTACCTTCAGAGGTCAGGACAGTAGAGTTTTGCCAGGCTGCCATGCAGCCACCCCTGCAGCCTGGTATAGCTCAAGCTTGCTCCTGTGCTGGAGCCAGGCCCAGCCTCCCAGCCCTACTACTCCTGATACTTCCTGACATGCCTGTTTTTATGCAGCTCTTCTGGCAGACAGAGCATCTGCAGATTACCAGCACTGAGGTCGTCAGAAGATGCAGGCTGCCAAAGCACAGTTATACAGAGGCAAGGGACAGGAGACCTCTGACTGGGCTCTGACATTTTCTGCTCTGAGCTCTATTCCAGAGCCAGCAACCTGACAGAGCAGACACAGGCATGAGCTGGCAGACATCTTCTCCTCATGTATTTTCACAAACTAGAGACACTTTTCCTCTATCCCCAACTCCCTTCAAAAATCCTGATGTATTTCCAAGCCTAATTTGATAAACACTTGTGCCTGGGGCTGCTGCCCCCCACCCACCACCAGCTGTACTTGTAGCCTTTCACCTGGGCACCTGTTGGTGCACTGTCCAGTCAAGCTGCAGCTCTTGAAGGCCATTTCCCACCTCCTTGCTTATTCCTCCTTCAACCTAAGACACCCAAATAAGTCATCAGCCATGAGGAGAAGGGAAGTCCATAATAAGAAAGCAGAAAGAGCCGGGCGTGGTGGCGCACGCCTGTAATCCCAGCACTTTGGGAGACTGACACAGGAGAATCGCGAGTTCAAAGCCAGCCTCAGCAACAGCGAGGCGCTAAGCAACTCAGTGAGACCCTGTCTCTACATAAAACACAAAATAGGGGCTGGGGATGTGGCTCAGTGGTCGAGTTGCCCTAAGTTCAATCTTTGGTACCAAAAAAAAGAAAGAAAGAAAGCAGAAAGAATGAAAGGATGTCTTTCAGCCTCATCCTGTCTCCAGAAAAGGAGGAGGGATCAGATGATTTGAACTGCAATGTAGATTTAGAAACTTTTGCTCTTCAACTTCTTTCCAAATAAAATGTGATAAATGCACAAAGACCTCTTATTGAAGTAACAGTTGGGAACTAGGTTTTTAATAACGATGTCATGAATTATTGAAAGATTAAATTTTTAATCTGATCTTTAATCATCATTAGGTTTATCAATATTGAGATTACTCTGCTCATTAATACCTTTTAGATGGTTTGCTGTGACACTGTGAACTAAGGGAGAAAACAATGTTATTTGCTAATGATTTTAGGTGATGACTCAATCAATGGATCATCACTTTTTGTTTAAAAACAAATGAAATGAAACCAAGAACATATTTATGGGACTGCGCTAACATTTTGAAAACCTGAAGGCAGTGGTGAGTGCAACTGGCTCCATGGAACAAAACCCATGAGAAGTCTGTGGGTCTCATAGTAACCACCAAAATCCTACTACCTAGAACTATGCCACCAAGAGACATGACACAGGAACCAGACAATAAGAAGCAAAGGTTCCTGAACAGCCCTCTAAGAGGAAATAAACAGATCACCCATTGCTTTTAACCTGCTCTCAAGCCACCCAATGATTCCCCTATATTTTTCTCCAGCAAACAGTTCCTGGGCCCTGGAAAGCTGGCACATCAAAGTGCTAGGGGTTCCAGTCTACTCACTGTCACTGCCTACCTCAAACAACCTAATCACCAGCTTGAAATCCTGGGTCCTGCCAGACCCCCTGGAGCATCTTCAGCCTCCACACACCCTAGTCGGCTCATCTGCTTCCAAATACTTTACCTTTCTCCAAAGCCATCAAGAAGGGCCTCCAACTGCCTTGCAACTGTCAGCCCGTCCTCTTGTTCACCTGTCCATTATCCTGTGACCTGTACTCTTTGTTCAAAGCAGATCTGATTGTGCTCCTCACTTGCTTGAAACTAACTTAAAATCAGGGGCCAGGCACTTGCAGCATGAGAGCAACCTGTCTCCCAGGGAGTCTCAGACCTGCACCTGGGAACCCCTTGGCAGTTTCAGACACATCCTTGCATAACCTCATTCTAAGGCCAATAAATGTGGATGTCTAAGGGTGAGACCCAGCACCAGGAATTTCCCAGTGACTCTAGGGGCAGCCAACATTCCAGAGTTCAGTCCCTGGACAGACGCTGGATAAATGAGCTCAAGTGTGGGAAAGTGCCTCTCCTCAGCATGTGGCCTTTGTTTCCCTCCCCCACCTCCTTCCACTGCCACCAGGAAATTCATGCACATCATTGATTCATTGATTACTAATTTGCTCATTTTTCAAATATCTCAAATTCCAAAGATTCAGTTGCACATAACTCACATTGATAGCACATTTACATCGTCCATACTGGCCTGCTTTTATTAAGCTTTTAGTTACTTCTTATGAACATACCCAATTCAAGTGTGACAACTTTCATGTAAGTATACGCTTTCCTCTGTCTCCTTCCACCTCTAGTCATCATTATTCTTTCATTTTCTTTCAAGTTTTATTGCAGCTGTAATATTCTCTCACTTTCTTTCAAGTTTTATTGTTAGCTGTTATTCCTAACATTATATATATGTGTATATGTGTATACAGATGCATATATATGTATAGCATTTTAATAATCCTTTAACAAAATATTTTGTTGAATGAATCTGTATTCTGCATAGTCTGGGAAAAGACAAGAAGAAAGAATGGGAGGAAGATTTGGTTTGATCTGTTGGTTCATAAGATAATAGGAAGAGGAAAATCTGAAATCCATAGCACTGGTCAGCAGGCTGGAAATTTAGGAAAAAGTCGATGTTGCAGTCTCGGGTCCATTCCATAAGTTAGCAGGCTGGAAACTCAGGTGAAGCTTCTATTTTGCAATATTGAGAAGAATCCCTTCTGTTTTAAGAACCTCAGTCCTTGCTCTTAAGGCTGTCAACTGAGTAGATGAGCCCCCACTTACCACACTATGAAGTGTGACTTCTGTTCTCAGTCAATTTTAATCACATATAAGTATTTTTCCATATCTAGACTGATGCTTGACCAAACAACTGGGAACCATAACCTTGACAGCTGGACACAAAAATAACCATCATAAAATGGTGGGCTTTAAAGTCACTCACCGTGCTCCCTGGTTTTGAAGGAGGTCAGCCCATGGATGTACCTCTTCCCTTGCTCACTTTCCTGTTGATGCACATTTGGGAGGTCTACAGATTTTTGCTGCTCTGGACATCATTGCCATGGGTATTAGGCATGGGCCACTCTCATGTGGGACTGTCCCTGGTAAATGTGCTGGGAATGCAGCTGCTGGTCATAGAGCGTTTGAGAGGTCAGCCCAGGCATCACGCCTAGCTCTCTTCCTAGAAGCAGCATTAGTTGCCACAAGTATGGGTCTCATGCGAGATGCCCTTGGTCTAGTCTTCTTGGAGATGTCCAGGAGCTTTCTCTGTGGCCTCCTAGCTACTGGCAATAAAACCTTAAGAAGCTGTTTCATCATGAGGTCTGTCTTTTATTGTCACTGTTAATGTTACATTCCTTTCCTGTGTTTGATAATCATTTACATTCCTCTGTAAAATTACTAGTCATATATTTTGGTCATTTTAACTAGATTATATTTTTCTTTCCAATGTGTAGGTTTTCTTTATATATCTTAATTTTAAAATGTATTAGTTATGTTGAAACTATATTAGTTACATTGAAAATATATTCTTAAACCGGGCGCGGTGGCTCAAGCCTGTAATCCCAGCACTTAGGGAGGCTGAGACAGGAGAATCGCGAGTTCAAAGCCAGCCTCAGCAGTGGCGAGGCGCTAAGCAACTCAGTGAGACCCTGTCTCTACATAAAACACAAAATAGGGCTGGGGATGTGACTCAGTGGTCCAGTACCCCTGAATTCAATCCTCAGTAGTTTGTCTAAAACATCTATTGAGGTCACTTAGCGATAGCTGGAGCCAGAGCAGGACCTCGGGCGGGCCCGGGAAGCAAGGGGAGAGTCCGGCGGCCGCCGCTCTGCCCCACGCCGTCTCGCGGCGGCTAAGAGCCGGGGTCGGCCAGGGCAAGTCACAGCGGTGCTTGGGAGTAGCCGGCTGAAGGCGGTAGCCTCGGAGCGCGGAGTCTGTCTGGTTGATCCTCTGCTGGGTTCGGCTGTAGCCCGTGTGTGGACCGCGCTCTCCCGCAGTTGGCAACGCCCTGAGGATCCACTCGCCCCGCTTCCTCCAGAGGAAGGAGCTGACGCTGGAGCGACCCACCGGACTTCCTTATGGCCCCTGGAGGTAGCACTGCTAAGAAGGGACCACTTTCTGCGGTTGGCCTGGACATTAACTGCTAAGGAGATCTGTCGCCTTCATTTTTTTAAGTCTTAAGAAATGGAAGAAGACGGTGGAGTCAGTTGAAGCCAGCATGGGAAGCTTCCTGAAAAACCTTCATTCCTTGGCACGTTGTTTCACTAGCCCTGCATCTTCTCAGCTTGGTGTGGAAATCTTGCCCTTTTGGCGTGTGATGCCATTCCCCACCCAACCCGCAATGTGGACTCCAAAAGATTTGTCCTTTCTTTGCAATTTGAAATGAAATGATGGCCACACGTTGGACTGCTGTGCCTGAAGGAGATGGTGACATGCTCAAGGACTGCCGGGTCCCAGCCCGTGAGATAAGACAACCAGGCCATGCCATCAGTGGCTGTTCTGCAAGTAGGGAGTTCAGCTCTTACTGGGTATCTCAAGGGGCTTTCTAGGACTTGGAGCTGGTTGGTGGGAGTGACCCAGTTGACCGGGAGCAAGGTGAAGCCTTGCCCACTCTTATTTCTCTCCGTGCTTCCAATCATTCTTTTGCAAGAATATTGTCCTTGTCTTTTGACTTGTCCCCATCTTGGTCACCCCTTCAGAATGAGGAGTCCTTCCATTTCTGGTGACTGTGAATACTGTAATCCTGAGAAAAGGACACCTCAGTATCCGTTTTCCTTCATCCCTCAACCTCCAGTATTTTTCACATTGAGCTGGTTGGGTTTGGCTGTGTGTGTATTTGGTGTGTATGTGTATTCAGGGTTTGCCCTCCCTGGTGGAGAGGGTAGGTGGTACTAATTGGAACCCAGTCTCTGACACTGATGAGGGTCCTGGCTACTGTTGGTGCAGATCTCCGCTTAGGGTAGAAAAAGAAATTTTTTGCCCATGGACATTTTAGGCCCAGCCTTGGAAAACACCTTGTGTAGTGTTGTAATTACAACTCCCTGGAAAATCTCCTACCTGGACTGTTCTATTTATGCCCTTCCTTTTGCTGCTCAGAAAGTCTGTGAGCTGCTATGGGGTGTCAGGTGTCTTGCATTACTGTTTGAACTAGCATCTTGAGAAGGGCCCAGAAGATTTTACTCTAGGTTTCCTGTAATTTTTTGAGCAGGCAGAACAGAACTCATAGAAAAGTCTATTGATTTATGGCATCTCTATACCCTGTCACTTTCTCATATCTTTTTTTTATCGTTGTATTTAGAGATTGGAGTATTTGGAATTTCTTTCCATAATTAGTAGACTGTGCTTAGTTATGTATGGTTTCCGTAATTTGCTTGTTAAACATACTGAATATTGTTATCCTTAAACTTTCTTTTTGAGATACCTATATTTTTATTGAAATCCTGAGGGTATTTCTTAGAATCTCCTAAGTGTTAAATTTTAACCTCACAGCCCTTGACACAAGTCTAATTGTAAGGGTATGAGTTTGGGCGTTATACTGAAAATGAATCGGAAGTTAAATTATGGTCCATAAAACATGCAGAGAAATTTGCTTTGTGCAGTTTATTTCACATTGCAGTAGAAAGTTCATGCAGACAACACAGTGAGGGTGTGTTTTCCAAATGGTGGCTATGATGGATGTGGATACGCTGAGCGGCACCCCAACAGCAGCATAGGCAAGAAGCGCTTTGATGGGAAAAAGTGGAATGCAGTAGCCCTCTGGGTTTGGGATATTATGGTTGATAACTGTGCCATCTGCAAGAAACACATTATGGATCTTTGCATAGAATGTCAAGCTAATCAGGCATTTGCCGCTTCCAAAGATTGTATCATTGCGTGAGGAGTCTGTAACCACGCTTTTCACGTTCACTGCATCTCTCACTGGCTCAAAAGATGGTAGGTGTGCCTATGGGACAACAGAGAGTGGGAATTCCAAAAGTATGGACACTAGAAAAAGAGAATTCTTCCATCAAGCTTAACTGTTTTGTTGTTCATTTAGTGACTTGCCCTCCTGTTACTTAATTATATAATAGATAGAACTGTGTCTTTTCTCCTTTGTCTTTTCAGTTTGCTTCCTGCAACC
Organism: Geosciurus inauris; assembly: GCA_004024805.1. NCBI lineage: Eukaryota > Metazoa > Chordata > Mammalia > Rodentia > Sciuridae > Geosciurus > Geosciurus inauris. Next base: position 26,406 of record PVHX01016966.1, on the reverse strand, counting down.
AAATTGTATTCTGTCAAATAAAGTTCAGTTGGATTCTAGAATAGATGCTGTCTCTTGTGTTTGTGAAAAAAAAAAAAATGGACATAAGCAAAAGTTCCCCTCTACCCAAACTGGAAGGCTTTTTACTGTGAAGTATTTGTTCATTAGTGCTAGAGCAGAGACGTCCTAGAGTGCATCACTTAGCCACAAGGAATCTGGCCTATCAAGGGGCAGTGTGATCACTGGTACCTGAAAACTGGTCAGCTCTGTGTCCCTCCTGTGTGACAGCAGTGGCAGCTGAATGAGGGGAAGAGCATGGGACTTGGAGTCATCAAACTCAACTGGGTCTGGCTCCATAGCCTGTTCCTGTTGGCAACCTCGGGCGAGTGGATTCTGCTCTGAGCTTTCCTCTCTAATGTGGGCTTCTAATGACGAAATGACATCATGTGAGCACAGTAAGAGGCCTTGTGTGACGTAAAACTCCTGTACAAAGGTTAATTCTGATTGTATATGATATGTTACTTTCTCTTAGTTTAGAAAAATAAGCTTTAAAAATTGTAATGTGTAAACTTTACTGACAGTAATTTTGAACTCATATTTCAGATTTGGGTTGAGGCTCAGTGGTAAGGCACTTGCCTAGCACATGTAAGGCCCTAAGTACAATCTCCAGCACAAGAAAGAATGTTTATTTACCCAGTCACAGTGGCATGCACCTATAGTGCCAGCTACTTGGAAAGCAGAGACAGGATTACTTGAGCCCAGGTGTTCAAGCCCCGTCTGGGCAACAGAACAAGAACTGATCTTTAAAACATTTTGGAGCTAGGGATGTAGCTCAGTGATAGGGCACTTGCCTACCATGGAGGAGGCCCTGGGTTCCATCCCAAGCACTATAATAAAGAAAAACTGATGTCATTTTAAATTGAGTTAACCAGAGTTCAGGTTTCCTTCATCACTACCCCTTTGCAATTTGTTTAAATATCTTGCTATTGAAAGATTTGCCTGTTCTAATATAATTAAATGTCTATATAGAATCTTCAAGTGAGAAGCAGTGGAGTTTTTTGCAGTGTTTTTTGTATGGGCCGAAGTTTCCTGAAAGTTTCTGAATCCCTTTCAGGGAGTTCATGAAGTTTTCCCTCCATCTGCAAGTCCATATGAAATCACTTTTTCTTTATTACTTCAACCAAAGCAATGTATCGAATGAACAAGTAGACTTGAGTATCCAACTGTCTTCTAAGTCAGACATAGATGAGATTGGTTAAAATGTGAAACAGTCGGGCTGGGATTGTAGCTCAGCGGTAGAGTGCTTGCCTTGCATGCGTGAGGCCCTGGGTTCCATCCTCAGCACCACATACAAAGCAATAAAATAAAAACATTGTGTCCATCTACAACTAAAAAACAAAATATTTTAAAAAAATAAAAATAAAAAAAATAAAATGTGAAACAGTGCTACTCACTGCTTTTTTTTGTTTGAAAAATGATTTTAATAAAAGTATTTATGTTAAAAAAAAAGAAAAAACCAGGAGGTACAGTGTGTGGATACTGCACACTTTATTAAGCAGAACGGTAAGTTTATATTTACAATCAGTATTTTACTTCTTGAAGTATTTAAACACCTGCTCGCAGGTAAAAGCATGATTAGGTATCCTCTGATCATGGTAAACCATAGTAATTCCTTTTGAAAGACCTACCTACAACCTGGTGATTGCTTAATGTTTATTGTAGTTACATAATAATATGTACTGAAGTCCTAAAGCCCTATTTGTTGTTGTTTTGTGAATACTTTTATTAGCATGTTATTTGCATTATATTTGCAAAAACTAATGTTTGATTTGTGTGTGTGTGTCATTTAAGAGATGCCCCAAATCAATTTAGACACAGAGAGCAGTTAGTTTCACACTTGGCTTTTACTAACAGTGACAGCTGTGTATTTTTTAAGGGCTATGAAATTTGTTTTCATTTGGACCTTCTGGCTTGGCTCCATCATTTCTAATTTGGGAAAGAAGAAAGTATAAACAGTACTTGAATTCAGTATTAAGCTATACTATTATTTGGCTTTTTAAAGACAAGGTAAATATTCTGCTGAGACTCCTTGTGAAACAGAAATGGAACCTCTGGAAACTTGAAGAAAACTAAATTATTGAGATACATAAGTTTTTAATTTTATGTGCCCAAAATACTAATCTTTTCATGTGTTTTTGTGTATTAGGAAATATTTTCTTTTTAAAAAAATTGTTTTTAGTTGTAGATGGATACAATATCTTTATTTATTTTTATGTGGTGCTGAGATCGAACCCAGTGCCTCATACATGAGGGGCAAGCGCTCTACCATTGAACCACAATCCCAGCCCAATAAGATCAAGTCTTAGAAGCTATCCACATTAATCCCAGCACTTAGGGAGGCTGAGACAGGAGAATCGCGAGTTCAAAGCCAGCCTCAGCAATGGCGAGGCACTAAGCAACTCAGTGAGACCCTGTCTCTACATAAAACACAAAATAGGGCTGGGGATGTGGCTCAGTGGTCGAGTGCCCCTGAGTTCAATCTCCAGTACCAAAAAAAAAGAAGCTATCCACATATATTTTCCATAGTCATTTTAAAATTCCCTTTTAAAATATTAACATTGTTTATCTAGAGTTGACAATGCATATGGAATGATGTAGAAATACAAATATGTACTTTTTATTTGTGGAATATCAATTTTCTAGCCTCATTTGTTAAATAATTCTTTTCCTACTTCTTTGTGATGCCATATCATGAATCCAAGTTGTCTATGTGGACAATTCTATTTCTGGGGTTCTTATTCTATTGTATTGATAAACTTCTATTTTTACTCTGTTGATAAGTGATTCTTGCTTCACTGGTTGAGAATTTTCTCTTCTACTATAGAGTAAAAACAAAAAAAATGATCATAAGAACAGCTCAAGTATTGAAGGCTAATAGTAACCAGTGTGATAGAGCTTTCCTTGGGTAGAATACAAATATATGTTGAACAGGCTTTTTTTTTTAATGTGGGAGTATTGGAGTGCTGCTTATAGAAAGTATGTTATAAGGGCTGGGATTGTGGCTCAGTGGTAGAGTGCTTGCCTTGCATGTTTGAGGCGCTGGGTTCAATCCTCAGCACCACATAAAAATAAATAAAGATATTGTGTCCATCTGCAACTAAAAAAAATTTAAAAAAAGAAAGTATGTTATAAAAGAAATTACTCAACATTGAGTAGGCATAAAGCAGAGAACTGTCTCTACAGATGGACACCTCTATTGTAATTACTTTTCTGACATCTATTCTGATCCTATGAAAATTCTAAGTAAAATGTCACTCTGCAGTGAAAAGGGAGTTGTGGCTTTGACCAATAGTATTGCCCTTATATCTCCCAACAGAGCATGGGGGAATGGCTCTAGGAAAACTCCTTGTGCCAAGAAGCCTTTCTTACCTTCAGTCTGGTCCTCACAGCCAACCTCTTACACTGTTACCCAGAAAGCCATGGGGGTGAAGTGGGCCATAAGGAATAGAACATCCAGATGTTCAGATTGTGTGTTGCTTCCAGTCTGCATTGTTCTTGCACACTACCCTAAGTATGTAATTTTGCAATGTATTTCCTCTTGCATTTTGCTGAACATTTAAAAATTTTTCAAAAACTGTGATTCTAGCATGCTAAGTTGTTTTGTGAGCCTCTGTGGTTCCATGCAAAATGGAATGTCTAATTTAAACTGTGATATGAGGTTGCCATTACATCAAAGTAATTTTATTCTTGATGTAATTTCCACTTCTGCACCAGCATCATACCATTTTAATTAGAACTTTATAATGATAATAGTTTAATAATTAATAGACCAGACCTATAAAAAATGTGCTCACTTAGCCCTTATTATTGCTTTTTAGTTTCCAGCTTTCTAGCATGAGACACAGCTAAAAATTAAAGTAAGTCACAAGGGGGATGATTATCTTCCAGAAATAGAAGCAGTGTAGGTAGCCCCCAACTGAATATTTGGTCATTAAAAAGTCCTTTTAGGTTGCAATTTGAACCTGTTATAATAAATACCTACATTCCCAGGTTAGTGGACAGGAGTTTATGTAAATAACAATATTACTAAGTGGCATGATTTAATCCCCAGAAATAACTGAACATGGGAGAGTACCACGTCCAGCAAGTTGCTTAATTCACATTTGCCTCAGTTTCCTGCTCTTTAATAGGAACAACACACAATAACAGTGCCTCATAGGGCTGTGTGTGAGTTAAATGAGCAAAGACCATAGAATAACAGCTGGCACATGGTAAGCATTCAGATGTTTGGAAAAATAATACTTATAATAATAGAAGACCTCCAGTGATGGGCAACCTTGAAGTTTACCATCTAAGTGATACTCCTAAATTGGTGCTTGCTTAGTATAAACTGATTAAATGTGTGCTCCAGAATTTGAGTTCTTCCACAACTCTTAGAACCTAGATAAATGGTAATGCTCTGATTCCACTGTTTCCCAGAGGGAAGCAGAACTTACATATTTAACCTTCCAGAATGGTGCTTCTCAAACTTTCTGGGTGTCAGGATCTTTTTATAGCCGGATCCCAAAGATTTTCAGTTATATGGGTTACATTTATCAATATTTAATATATTAGATATTAAAACCAAGAAGTTATTATTTTATTTATTGATTTTAAAATAGTAAATCCATGGGGCTGGGGCAGTGGCTCAGTGGCAGAGCGCTTGCCTGGCATGCGCAAGGCACTGGGTTCGATTCTCAGCACCATATACAAATAAATAAAAAAAAATATAAAGGTCCATTAACAACTAGAAAAAATATTTTTTAAAAAATAGTAAATCCATTATAAATTAATATAAATCTATTTTTATGAAAAATAACTCTTTTCTAAAACAAAAGAATTAGTACAAAGAGAAGCAATATTTTACATTTTGGCCAATTTTTTAGATGCCTAACCTAATAAAAACGATAGCTGGGCCTGTAATCCCAGCACTTAGGGAGGCTGAGACAGGAGAATCGTGAGTTCAAAGCCAGCCTCAGCAATGGAGAGGCGCTAAGCAACTCAGTGAGACCCTGTCTCTACATAAAACACGAAATAGGGCTGCGAATGTGGCTCAGTAGTCGAGTGGCCCTGAGTTCAATCTCCAGTACCAAAAAAAACAAAAACAAAACAATAGCTGCATTTTCATGTCTGCTTCTATATTCAATCTTTTGCAAAAAATTTGTTTTGTTAAACTGTATGAATAAAATATGGCCTAACATATATTTGGTTGGAAAACAGAAAAGTAATTTTAAAACTTTCCTTCTTTATAACAAAACTTGACAAAACTCCTTCAAGGTTAGTTACAATATGGAATCTAAAGTCATGTCAATGAATTTCTTCATAATTTATTACATTAAAATCTATTAATCTATTTTGTACTTTGAATGGACCTTTTATTCCATGTATTATGATTACTCAGAAGATAGATTTACCAAGTTATATAGATCTTTCAATTACTGATATGATTTGTTAAACAATATATTTTTTAAAACATCCTTAATATCACCATAAAAATCTCATCAGCAAAGTTGTTAAGCACTAAGCAGGGGTTAAGCCCATAATGGCAGATAAAAGTTTTCTAAAACCTAATTTTCATTTGAAAGTTTTAATTTTAACAGTGGTAACACAGGCTCATTTTTTCCCCATTCTTAGGAAAATGTCCTCCATATACCTACTTCTAAATAACAGTTTATCAGTTGTTCTTTCAAATAAAAATATTTCATGGGAAAAGTGGCTGGTTCAGCGGGCGACTCAATCACACAACTGCTTTTCCTAGAGAAAAACATCTTGCTTCAATGTAAAGAAGAACTTTATGAGTAGTTCCCATTTCTTCTCACAATTCAAATGTCATGATTTAATAAAACTAAAATTTTTACTGCTTGGATTGGACAACAATATTCTTATGTAATTTTTTTTTTTTTAATTGCAGGTGCACTGAAACGAAAAACATGACGACTACTAGTATGGTTTTATGCCACTACTGTGACTATGCCAAGGCACAGCAGTTTAATTATCTGGTGCTTCTGTACCATTAGTGAAAATATGTTTGAGTTATCATGAAGACAGTTCTGAACTTACAGACCCATAAAAGGGTTTCAATCACCAGTGTTCTGTGGAACAGTTTGAAAATTGCCATCTTAGACAATGAAGGGCATGTGTGATGATCCAATCTCAGAACAAAACAGAATGCAAAATTGTAAATGTGTATATGAGAGACTCTCTAGCTTTCATCAGATTCTTAAAAGTATCCATGAGCTGAAGGTTAACAGAAAAAAACTACAGCTTACAAATCAACCAAAATTCTGTTAAAGCACCACCACCAGTTAAATGATTTCTGCCATAAGATATATTTCTGCTCTAAAAATATTCAATTATATAGGGAGAAAATGACCCATAAGGTTCACAGCAATAATTTGAGTAGTTCCATGTAAGCCCTCAGAGGGAATTTAAATGCATTTTAAATTTGTCTGTCATTACAGTATCCAGAGGCTTATGAATATCCAAGGTAAGAAAAAAGCGAATCCAAATGGTTTAAGATTTTTCACACAACACTCTTCCTCTATAGCACATATCAAACTGTAATAATCTGTGTGAATATTTAATCTGTGTTTTCCACATCAGACACTAGGGTTTCTGAGGGGCAGAAGTGGTGTTCATCCTTTATCCCTTGCACCTAGGTAGTACAGTGTCTGACACATAAAAGATCCCAAATAAACACTTGTTAAAGCAATGAAGTAATGAATAAGCAAAAAGGATGGGAAGGCAGAGATAGAACAATACAAAGACAAGAACCTACAAGAAAACTCAAAGAAAATATCTCATCAGTCAAGGAAATGAGGTACACAACACCAAAGAGCAACCGTGTCAATCTTGCTCATAAGGTAAGGATATTTTGCTTTAAGTATGTTACAATTATTCAACTAGTTTCTGAGCATCTACTATGTGCCAGGTTATTTTCTAGGGGCTGGGGCTAGCAGTGCATGAACCTCTAAGGAACTGACCTGTTTCTCACTGATACAAGGATGTACTTTATTTCAACATCACATCTCTGAAACAGAGATATCTACTGCAGTATCAAGAGTTTAACTGCAGGGCTGGGATTGTGGCTCAGAGGTAGAGAGCTTGCCTCGCATGTGTGAGGCACTGGGTTCCATCCTCAGCACCACATAAAAATAAATAAAGATTTTGTGTCCATCTACAACTGAAAAAAATATTAAAAAAAAAAGTTTAACTGCCATAATTTTTCTTTCTAAATAGTACATAAAATATTGGGGCCTCTTAAACTAATAGTGAATTACCTAAATTTAAAGTCATGTTGTGAATAGGAAATGTACCAGATAAGCTTTCAGTCTTGCTCTGCTAAATTTTAAGAAACCACGAATCGAGTACTTCTTTTTAAATGAAAATAAAGACCATCAATTAATGTGTACACTTCTTTAATCCATGTGGTATACACAAGTTTACTTCTTAAAGCAATGAGAAAGGACATCAACATTTTCTTTACTTTTTCTATATAAAAAGCTGTCATTTATTATAAACAATAACAATGCTATGAATGGAGTTCAGTGTCACAAACCTTATTGAGCCACTCAGGGCTTTTCTTTTTAGTCAATGATAGTGTTGTAACAAATACAGCCAAAATTCCTGCTGCAGCAACAGAACCAAGGAAAATTCCATCCAAGAGTTTGGGGGAGGGGAGATTTAAATTAAAAAAATACAACAACAAAAGTTCAAAAGATGTATACAAATAAGTTTCAGATATTTTTTAAGTTACATTCCAAATTACTTATGAAATTCGAGAAATTATGGCTAAGCAGTTCTTGCCACAGGTAAATAACAGCCTCCTGTGAAATGTGCCTGACCTCACGATCTCTGCTTCCCAGAGTCATTCTGAGATGCAGTTCCCTTCTCCTCTCCCAGGAGGCGGCGTGAAATTTCTCCCGGGGAGAACAGAGTGAGTGTAATTAGAAAAGGAAGAGCATGAGAAAAAACTGCCGAGGGGATGGGGAAATACAGCACGCACGAGAAGAGAGATCGCGGGACCTGCCTCCCTGCCCGGGGATTCCTCAACCGGGCAGCGGTTTCCTATCCCGCTAAATCCAGGGGCAAGGCTGAGACATGAGCTCTGAGTGGGATGCGTACAGGAATGCCCCACTAGCGCAGGCCAGGGCCCCAGGTGAGCTCGCCCAGACACTGCACCTCACCACATCACTTCTGTAACCAGGAAAAGCCAATCAACTGTGGGCCCCGAGACTCCAGGTGAGCGGAAGGCTCATAAGGTCCGGAGCCCGCGGTCTTCTTTTACGTCTCCGCTTGTGCGTAGGGTGCCAACTGGGCCCGGGTGGAATCCAGAGCCGGATGGAGGAGAAAGGTTCCGCTGCTACCTCCCCTGAGCAACCTGAAGGTGAGTCTGGAGTACCGCCGCTGTCCCAAACCCTCTCTTCTCCCGGGCGAGGCAGGAAAGATGGGAGCGACGCCTCCAGTGTCCCCTGACCCCCACTGGGGGCGATGTCCTCTAAGGCGGTCTCCCCCAAGGTGATGATCGCTGGACTTCAATAAATTATTTTCTCTACTTGAAAGAATGCTCAACCCTGACTCTAGGAGGCAGTGAGGCGTCGCAGATTAAGCCAGGAGCCCACTCCCAGCCTGGGCTGACACCCTGGAGCTCAGTTTTGTGTTCAGTCTGACACCGTTACCAGTGATTTGGCCCGCGCTAACATCCCGCGATTCTAAAGAGCAGACTTTTCTCTGTACTTTTCTGAGAAATTTCCTGAAGTCGTCCCTTTGATGTGACAGGCTTTACTACTGGGAGAGAGCCCGCCTACTTGCTCTGTGGGGATGCTTCTCCTTCTCTCCGATTTGATTGGTCGCCCTATGGCAGAGCAAGGATGCTCGGCAAGATGACTGCGTAAGCACTGCAACCCAATGAGGCCCACCGAGGCCCACACAGGACCAGCCAGCGTGGCCTTCAGGGCTGCTCCAGCGCTGCTGAAGAGCGTGGACAGCTGGCAGGCAGGCTTGGTACTCACAGTCCAGGAGGCAGGTAGCCAAAAGGGAACAGATTGGTAGATGGTTCTTGAGAGGACAAGTCAAGTGGTCAGTAGGAAACCTTTCAAGCCGCTCAGAGACACATGACATCATCTTGTCAGCCATTTTTTTTTTTTTTTTTTTTCCTGATTACTCTAGGGCGTGGGCTTCTTGAGGTTGGGGCTGGGCATCTATATTCATTTTTACATTCTCTGACTCCCAGTTTATTACTTGGTCATGCCTAATAAAAGTATGTCTGATGAATGAGTAAATGAATGCATTATAATTATGATTATTTTACTAGTTAAATGCATCTACTAACTCAAACATGAGTTCAGGTCCTAAACCACTTCTCATTGGTGTGAAATTTGGGTTATTCAGCCTCTCACTACCTCAGTTTCCTCATTTGTTAAATAAACAGTTCCTACTTTGGAAGGGTTGCAATAAGAAGCAAATGTAAATAAAAAAGTTAGCAGGGGCTGGGGATATAGCTCAGTTGGTAGAGTGCTTCTCTCTCATTCACAAGGCCCTGGGTTCAATCCCTAGCACCAAAAGAAAAAAAAAAAAAAAGTTAGCATAGTGCCTGGCACAAATAGTCACTCTAATCGTTGCCACCTTTGATTCCAATGGCCTTTTTGCAGCATTGTCTATGGGGATTTTAACAATTACAGATACCCAGCTTCTACCACTAGAGATTATGGCTCTGAAGGTCCAGGGCAGGACAAAGATTAAAAGGGGCAGGAGAGCTCCGGTGATCATACAGGATTGAGAAATACTGCTCTTTCTCTGTGAGGATGAGATCACACAGAACTTATTTGACCTTTGGGTTCCCTGGAAGTACAATGTCAGGGTCTGAAAGAGTCCTTTATCTCTCTTTGATCCCTTCAATCTAAGTGGTTTTCCTCCACCATGTGTTCCCACCATGATGTGCTGCCTCACTATAGGCCTGAAAGCAACAGGGACAACCCATCATGGACTGGAACCTCCCAAACCATGAACCAAAGTAAGCCTCTTATCTTTTTAAGTCCATTGTCTCAGGTATTTTATTATGTGAAGGAAAGCTGATCAACACAGGTTAGCATTGCACCAAGTGCTTCTAATACATTGTATCATTTAATCTTCTCCTTAAACTCAGAAAGACCAACTTGCTGGAGCTCATGCTGCTTGCTGTTAAGGGGCAGTGCCAGGATTTAAAAGCAGGCCTTTCCTTATCCACTGTGCCAGTGGCCCTCACACTTGAGCTTGATGACTAGAATCACCTGGAGAGGCATGTTAGACACAGATTGCTGGCTCCAGTTCCAGAGTTTTCAATTCAGTGGGGCCTGAAAACTCACTTATCTAGAAGTGCAGGCTCCTTCACTCTCTCCTTCTTTGCACAGAACCTATTTGTTTTAAGGATTATATTGCTATATACTATATGAAACATAAGGGAGATAATGAACCTTTAAATGTAGAGAAGTTGCAGAGTTCTATAATCCAGAGCTTGTCTGCATTTTGAGAGCCACTACAAACCCTAGGGGACCTGTCTGCTTTTATAATGGAGGATGTGGCTTCATACTAACTCCCAGATTTAAAGGACAGTTTCCCTCTTTTCTACTTTTAAGTACATTTCCCAGTACACATAGGACTGAACAAGTAAAGCAAACCAGTGCCTACTCTTGAGCCTTAGGTAAGTCATTTGCATTTTGAGGATCCTTTTTGGATACAAACTACAGGAGGGACCAAGTGCTCCTTGGAGAGGGTGCATTTGTTGGGGAGTGGGGAGATTGCAGCCCCTATTTCTGCCAGCCCTAGGTACTTGCCTTGTGGTTTTTCCTGTGCTGGGTTCTGGGAGATGGTGTTTCCAGAGTCTCAGAAGCCTGTAAACCATAAGGACAGGACCTGAGATTAGGACCACATTCTAGGCATCCTGAGTTAGAACACTGAAAGAAAACTTTTTTTTTTTTTTAAAAAGACCTTGTTACCCAAGGTCTCAGAGTTCCACAGTGCACACAGTGCAATCAGATTAACTGGTCTGCTTCAGGAATTTCAAAATCCCACTTAGACTTATTTCTGTGGGAATGCATAATGCAAGCTCTGAACAGGTGACTTGCAAACATTCAGAGCACAGTCTTTGCAAGACAGAGACTTCAGTTCTAACATAGCAAGACAGCATTTTCAAGTGTGGAAACCACAGATTAGAAAGTGACAGAGCTTTGATGCTGCATGCAGTGTCCGCAGGACTGTCACTTCAAAGCAAGCTTGATTCCCTTTTAGGAAAATGTAATAGAAATATCTTGCTGCAGAGAGGAGCCTACTGGGAAGGCAAGTTTATCAGAGAGAGACACTGTTGCTATTTTGGTGTTTGTTTTGAGTCAGCTGAAAAGTCCATACCAGCCATGTATCTGACAATATTTTTATTTCAAATTTTTGGCCCCTGTAGATTCTATTTCAAATTTTGACAGGTAGAAATCTATTAGTGTTACAGTTCCCAGAATTCAAGTAGCTCCAGCTCTAGCTGGTTTCACACACTGATGGGCTTTTTCCTCATCAATTTAAAAAACATTTATTTGAAGCTTCACTTATTCTGTGTTTAAAGGATAAGACTAAATTATTTTAAAAATCCATTAAGGGTCATATATTGGTCAAATCATTCTCCCAAGACAGTTGAAAAAAATATAGTGCAGAGGTCTTCAAAAATAATTGTCTAATTAAATACATGCATGGGAAAAAAGATCTACTGGATTTCATACTCATATGGGGAAACTGGAGGAAAGGGGAAGGTGAATTTTCTATCTGTATTTCTTCTACTTGATGCCTTAATAAGTGAAATGTTAGCCAAAGCAACGTTTTCACATATTTGTGTAATTTGAGAGCATTTTAACATGATTCACTCATTACTTTTGTGAGAGGGAAAACAATAAGATACTTCCAAAATATATCACCTTATTTAAAAGACAGACTTTCTGGTTGAAATAGAAATATTATGTAAGGTTTCCAGAGCAACTCATTAATCTCTCCAGCAGGATACCCAGCAGCAAGATTCTTGGAAAGTGAGGAAGTGAGCAGGAAGCATTCTGTCATAAGGAGAAAGTCTGGGCTGTCTGAAGAGCCTATGTGCCCTCTGCAGTTTGCAGCTGCTGGGCCTCTTGGATTCTTCCCAGCAGATGTTCTAGGGCCCCAGAGCCATAGCTACTTTGGAGTGCACTTCTACAATCACTACAGTGCAGTATAAATGGTAAGTATGAGAATGGTCCCTCTGGGTGAGCTAAAACTAGGCTTCCAGAGCAGAAGTCTCATTACTCACTTCTGGTATCTCATTATTTATCTTTTAGAATCCTATTCCATAACAGTTCCAGGTTGAACAAGATGTCTGTTTTTATCACCGTAAATAAAAGTTGCCACTATGAATTCTTCCTTTCAATTTTTTTTAATGGTAGAGTGCATCTTTCCTAGGTCTTTCTATGCTTGTGGTTGAATTATTACTGTTAATGATCATGCAGAAATCTCTTTGAAAGCTGTTATATTTCATAAGCCACTAGGTATTTTCTTAGAAATAAGTGATGCATATAATTTACTTTAACTTCTCTCTTGTGAGGATCCAATATGAACATGCATGTTCGTGCATTTTGTGGACTGTCAAGAATCCAGGTGATGTTCACTGCTATCATCTGTAGTTCTCTGTGCATTACAGTTATAGAAAAGTCCTTTAACATTCCTGAAAGTGAACTTTATATCCATCACACATTATGATGCATGAGCATGTATGTTACACAAACATTCACTATTAGAGTGTATGAGACTAGCAATCTATCAAATGCTTATTGGATTTTTATTATTAATTATCTTCTCCTAATCCAATGTCTTAAAGATCATAAACTATAAGGTGATTTAAAAATTGCTTCTATCACACATATGAACAAGGGACTACAAAAACCAGTAAAACCCTTCTTGACCAAGAACTGGTCCTTCATATGGCATGTTCTCTGAGTACCTACATGGTCTTGGGTGCTGAATTTACTCAGGTGAAGTAAAATCTTTGTTCATTGGACTTCTTAGTTCCTAATTTCTTAGTTCCAATTTTCTAAATAAGTGGGAGCTTTCATCAGCACATCTTTTTGTTTCAATCTTTGTGGTTGGTATTCATTCTAATTGTATGTCTTCTACTTTTCTACCCTCATAGCTAAAGTATGATTCATTTCTGGCTTATAAACTCTGCAGTGCCTAAAGTCACTCCTCTGGATATCAACTATTATTACACATGGCATATTGAGGGCCCAAGAAATTGGGCTGCACGTGTACTGCCCCAGGTTGTCAGGGCTCAGAATTCATAAGAGGCTGTGGGAAAGGGGCTTGGCAACTAAGGCCAGACAAATAACCCAGGATCTATTAGCCTTGTCTGGGGACAGGGCAGAACTCATGATAGAGGGTCATGGAAAGAGAGGCTTTTAGTCCACGTGGTCTAGTTGTGAGATGAAGTAGAATTTCTAAATAGATAACAAGGTGTCATGGAATCTGGGACAGGGGAGGGAGTTCAGAATTCAGGCAGGGCAGCTAGTGTCACCAAGAGATTTGACAAGGAGGAGCAAGGTTCCAGACCTGAGAAAACTGAAAATCTGGAGATGACAACTGTCTCTAGAAACAAACCCAGTTAAACTAGTGAGGGAACAAAAAAGAGATCCCAGATCCAGGAGTTCCGCTGTAAGAGCTGGGACATTGGGACAGAGTCAGACAGACTTTGATGTTGAGTCCTTACGGCCTGGGAGATGCCCAAACCCATTAGGATCTGCTGACTTAGGTCAGGCTTAGAAGTGGTTCTGCTTGGGGCAGTTCAGACCTACAGGGGTGCAGGTGCAGGACACAGAAGGAGCCCTTGCCTATAGTTGTGGGGCTTGTTCATTTGCAGAAGGGCCTCTCCCTGGGGGAGGACCAGTGAGGACCAGAGTCTAGCCTGTGTTCTGCTCACCAAGCCCCATGGTCTGGTTCTGGGCTGCAACTGCTCCGGGGAAGGGGAATCTTTCTGGGTTACACAAAGTTACCTCCTAGGCTGGTTATTGGCTTTGGAAGCATAACTTGGTATTCAAAACCTAAACAACAATTATACATATCCCAACTGTTGAGAGCATGTCGGGTACTTTGAGTGTAATAAGACACAAAAAATCCTTGAGATTGGGGTTTAATTTCATTTTGCTGCAACTCTACATCATATACAACCAGAGAAATGAAAAGTTGTACTCCATCTGTGTACAATGAATCAAAATGCATTCTGCTGTCATGTATACCTAAGTAGAATAAATAAATTAAAAATAAAAAATTCCTTGAGAAAGATTCTACAGTATCTTGGGCTGGAGCCTCAGAACCAAATGCATAATTACAGCTTTGGAATTCAGATAATAAGTCAGAAAAAATGTTACTTCTAGAGAGTGCCATACCTGAATTTATGTAATTTGAAAATATATACGAGTAACCTTTGGACACATTTTCATCATCTTGGTTCGCCAACTGTCCCTCGAGTCACCCGGGAATTGTCTTGATGGGTGGTACACCTACATTTTAGTAACATTTTGCTGAGTTTTGACCCCATTGCTTTACTTTTACCTATTGAGGAAGAACCTCTTTATCTGATTGTGATTCTACAGTCAGATCAAATATTTCAAGGTATAGTAAATTACATGTCATTTAGACAGTGGTGTTTTATTTAGGTCAACTGTACGGGGCCCAATGCCCTTTTTTTTTTTAATATTTTTTTTAATTGTAGATGGACACAACGTCTTTATTTTATTGCCTTGTATGTGGTGCTGAGGATCGAACCCAGGGCCTCACGCATGCGAGGCAAGCGCTCTACCGCTGAGCTACAATCCCAGGCCCGGCCCAATGCCCTTTTAAAAAAAGCATTTGATGGATTCACTGGTGTATGAACTAGAAATAGACACAACCTCAAATTCCAGACAATGAAAAGGATACTTGAGAGCAGACCTCAGAGCTACCACCATGGGCAATGACTTTGAAGGTGATAGGAGGAGCCTGGACTTAATTGAAAATCATGTCTAGTTCCCAGTTCTGCCAGTAACAGGGATCAACTAGTCTCTTGTGCCTTAATATGGGCTTCATTTTCTTCCTGTATACATTGAGGAAAGGATTCAATGGACAAGCACCCTTCCAAGTAAGTTTCATAGTACATCAATTCCAGAAGCTGTTACGTTACCTAGAAGTAGGTAACACACACACACTTTGTGATCAATTAAACCTGGCAAACCTGATCTACCAGGTTACTTGGCTTTGGGGATTCCCAGCATCTTCAACATGAGGGTATATCAAGTAGCAATTCTATGAACTTATTTGACCATAGAACCTTTGTTTAGGGCATCTTGTGGCCCTGTGTACCTTAGCAATCATCTTGAGAAAATACTGAGCTGATCAGTTGCTGGGATTCTTTGTAGTTCGCAAACTTCATGACTCCAGTCAAGCTTAGGGAAATGCAGCCATTCCATTTAGAAGACAGAGCACTGCCTTCCCTCTGCAGCTCACAGTTGGATCTAAAGTTCAGTGATGTCTCCACTCAGCAGTTTCTCTGAACCAGAGGATAGGCAGGAATAACAAGGACCAGATTTCATGAGGGAGTGGAAACTTTTCTTCTCCTTAAGTCAAAAGCAATGTTTCCTTCCCTATGTGGATCTTAGAGCTTTTCTTCATATTCTAAGAAAACAAAGACAATTTTTTTGTAGGGGGAGGAGGGCAGGGTTGAGTCAAAATTGTCGTGAATAATCTACTTCATTCCAATCAAATAGGAAGAAAAATGCAGTCCCCAAAACACATTCTGAGTTGGTAGGGTTGAGAAACCAAAATAGACAAATATACAGTAGAATTAGGTTTACTATTTTAAGCCCTGCTGTATATTTGTCCTTATTTGGTTGCCTTTTGCAGAGTTGTATGACTATGGAAATGAGAGTGACTTTGAATCATGTAGGATCATCTTGTATCCAGGAAGAATTTTACTCAAGTCCTCTTAATTACAGATCCAGCTGCAGGTGTGTCATAAGCCCTGATTTCAGAGCACACTGCACTGTAGACACAGTTTCTCCTAAAGGAACCAGGTAACCCAGAGTGCTGTGGGCAGGAGCCTTACATATAGAAGAAATTCATGATGTGTTGTATGCCAATCACATCTCCAGCTTCCAAGCCATAGGCTGTTGCCCTTGCTGAGGTTTCTATGGAAAGCATATCTGACAAAGTTCAATACCAAACATATCATAACTCTTGGCAAACAAGATGGAGAAGACGACACCCTCAGCCTGGTAAATGGTATCTGTAAGAATTCCAGAGGCAGTGTCTTCCTTAATGATGAAATTTTGAGGCTCTCCCACCAAGCCCAGGGACGTGCAAGGGGCTGTGGGTTTTGTTCAGTGTCCTTGCTGCCCTGGCATCCGTATTTAGGCCTCACATAAGTGGTTTAAACCCCATGGTACTCCATCCCTTTGGGCTTAGTTAAAACTTCCCCTCCCTGGGAGGTGGTTTTCCATACAGCTGCTTGTGCCTCATCTCACCAGGGAAGAACCCAACTTACCCTCAGCTTCTGACCACCATGCAACCTAAAGGTCAGCAGCACCAAGTCAACAAGTTCTCGCGTTTGTGTGAATGCACACTTGTGTGTGTGTATGTGAGTGTGTGTGTGTTTAACTAGCCCACCCACAGCCCTGCAGGAAAGCCCAAGGGATAACATGCACAAGCTAGTAAGAACATAGTCGTCCAGGTCTTTCCTCCCTTTTTCTCTCCCTCACCCACTGCTTCAAGTGCTCATCCCTGCCAGATGCCCCATGAGCCTCCTGTCATCATCTCTCACTACTCTGGGAACTTTGGGTAATTAATTTCCATTTCATGCATTTG
The DNA here is from genome assembly GCA_004024805.1 of Geosciurus inauris. NCBI lineage: Eukaryota > Metazoa > Chordata > Mammalia > Rodentia > Sciuridae > Geosciurus > Geosciurus inauris. The sequence goes on along the minus strand of PVHX01016966.1, from coordinate 9,516 downwards.
GGGTTCACATTCCTCCTAGTCAGACTTCTGGAAACTGGTTTTCTTGTTTGCTGTCCACTCATTTTTTTTCGTACCCAGGATTGAACTCAGGAGAACTTGACCACTGAGCCACATCCCCAGCCCTATTTTGTGTTTTATTTAGAGACAAGGTCTCACTGAGTTGCTTAGTGCCTTGCTGTTGCTGAGGCTGGCTTTGAACTCATGATTCTCCTGTCTCAGCCTCCCAAAGTGCTGGGATTACAGGCATGCGCCACTGTGCCTGGCTTGCTGGCCACTCTCAAAACAGAGAGACCTTAAGACTGAATGAGGAAGAAGCCATAGCAATAGAAATCATAGCAGATGTCTCCTATTTTTTATTGTTTAAAATAAGAAAGGGCTTTAAATAAGTACTTAACTTTTTGCTGTTGGTATGGGTTAGCAATTCTGAAACCTTGTTTGTATTCTAGGCTTGAGGAAATGAGTAAATATACTGAGACTTGGAGGAAGGAGCCACAAATGTGGGAAATGAGAAACAGGGAAGATGGCCTGTAGTTTGGATTGGAATTGCAATTGTCAGCGTGAACACATGCTTTTTGATATTGAAGAAAATAAATATAAATACAAGTATAATGGTTTTTATAGAGATAAAATAGAGATATGCAAACACATACATATCCCATTAAAAGGAACTAGAGATACACAAGCACACAGCAGCTCATTAAAAGAACTAGAACCCTTGGAGAAATGACAGGTAGCAGGGCTGAGACAGGGAAAGAATAACATGATCCTGGAAAAGCTGATTGAATCAGATAGCAAGGATGCAAGTTCTGAAGGAATGTCAAGTTACAGAGTTAGCTGAAGAGGCTACTCCACCTAAATCTGGAACAATCTGAATGTCAAAATAATTATTCACAATAATGGAGTATAACTCATTGAATAATATACGTATGTATGAGGCCATACTGGTATAAATACTCTAGTATATACTGAATTAATAGATACATAAACAGGGAAGAAAGCAAAGTGTTTCCTTACCATAAAATGCCAAGAAAGAGAAAGAAGGAAATACAGAGGGAGGAAGAGAGGAAGGAGGGATGAAGGAAGGAAGGAAGAGAGGGAAACAGGGAGGGAAGACAGAATTAGGGAATTGATAATGGATACTAAAATTAAGGGGTGAAAGTTTGATGAAGAAAAATAATATTATAGTCTTTGTAATTATTGATTACAAAGTAGAAATAGTAACTTCATATTAGAAAAACCCAATGGAGTCATCGTATCCTAACAATTCCAAAATGACCATCACCAACTCTGGTTATGTGCCTTTTGATAAGATAGCAAGAAAGACACAACTTCATTTTCCTGGTACTCCTACCAAAGATGCATAATCTGATTTCTGCCCTCTAAGTATCTAAACAAGCTAAATAGGAAGGTATAGAACAGTCCTGGCTCATTTTTTTTTAAAAAAGAGTATATGTTGTTCCAAAAGCAATAAAAAAAAATTATGTCACTATGTTTGTTCTGAAATAATTTAAAACCCAGAAACGAGTCTGTATTTGAGAAATTAAAATGTCTGCCAATGTGAAACATTACTGTATGAATGATAGAAAGTTACAAAAATGAAAATTTTTAGAAAGTCTATTTATATTCTTCCTTGTGGAATCATCTGTAATCACAGATATTTTTATTCCCATGTGGGCACATTGGAACATGCACATAATCTCAGCCACTCTAGAGGCTAAGAAGGGAGGATTGCAAGTGCAAGGCCAGCCTCAGTGACTTAGGAAGACTTTGTCTCAAAATAAAAAATAAAAAAATAAAAAGGGCTAGAAATATTGCTCAGTGGTAAAGTGCCCCTGTGTTCAATCCCCAGTACCTAAAACAACAACAACAATAACAAACTAAATTTTTTTTGTTCCCCAAATAATAACAATCTTCTGATATTACTAATGTGTAGTTGTCAGATGTTTGTGGGAGAACAAGGACACATACATCTCCCACCTGAATTTAGCAATCAGACTACTGACCTCCTTGAAGAAATCCTCAGGGGGCAGCAGGCATTCGCATCAAGATCTCAATTTCTTTTTTTTTGGTACTGGAGATTGAACTCAGAGGCACTCGACACTGAGCCACATCCCCAGCCCTATTTCATGTTTTATGTAGAGACGGGGTCTTACTGAGTTGCTTAGCGCCTCTCCATTGCTGAGGCTGGCTTTGAACTCACGATTCTCCTGTCTCAGCCTCCCTAAGTGCTGGGATTATAGGCTTGAGCCACGGCATCCAGCTCAATTTCCTTTTAAAGGAAAATAATATAAACAGTGAGAACTGCTAACTGAAAAGAGGAACTAACACTCCTACAATTAACACCTGCTGTCAATTTACCATTTACAAGACATTTTTACATAATTTTTTAATCTCATAACCAACCTTGGAGGGAGGCAGTTTCAGTTATTTGTTCCAATGGGGTTTTATTCCCCAAAAATGCCAGCAAAAATGTCAAGTAAAGCTTCTCCTTGGATCTTGTTTCCATGTATTCACAGAGCAAATAAAATGAAACCAGTTGTTCCACTGAGAAGCTTTAGTTCACTAACAATGACAGACATTTTTCAAAATCCATTCTTTACAGAGGAGAGCAGAGATGTCTGAAATCCACTTTGGACTCTTTGGGGATTCTCTCTAAGCTCCATTTCTGGAAGGGAGAAGCAAGTCTTTGTTTTGCTTATGTTCTCTGAGGTGCCAGTGGGCATCGATAGTGCAGATGTGGGTGTGAGGAAACCAGTGTGGACCTGGCAAGCATCAGACATGGTAGACTGGGGGGCTGCAGGGTGGCAGAACTGCCCCACACTCACGGGATGCTTCCTCTTTTGCATCATGTATTGCTCGGTTGCACACTTTGCACTTGTTACTAAACATAAACAGTTTGGTGGCCTTTGTGTCTCCTTGTGATACCTGCTTCTTGAACACTGTGCGCATACCACATACTTTCTGGCATCTCAAGGAACAACTGTCTGTGTTCTCGGTGCCCATTTTGATTTGGGCTTGAGGTGTAGCTGGAGAGAGCATGTCCGTGTCTCTTCAAAGTGCTGTCCTGGTGTGGGGAACTGGAGGCCCAGGAACAGCAGGGGACCCACATGGGCAGCACTGTGCAGTTTTAGCAATGCAGCCCAGAGACAGTGTCTTTGCCTGATTGACACCACTGCTACATCTGTGACATGACTGGAACCTGGTGGGAGTCCTGTAGTCTTCCAGGGTGTCAAGATCTAGCATCTCAAGGATGATGAGATGAGAATTGCAATTATCAAGAATACAAGCAATAATAAATGTTGGAGAGGATACGAGGAAAAAGGTACACTCATACATTGCTGGTGGCACTGCAAATCGGTGCAACCACTATAGAAAGTAGTATAGAGATTTCTTAGAAAACTTGGAACCACCATTTGACCCAGAAAACCCACTCTTTTGTTTAGATCCAAAGGACTTGAAATTAGCATGCAACAATGAAGCAACCACATCAATGTTTATAGCAGCTCAATTCACAATAAACTGTGGTATATATACAACAGATACTACTCAGTATTAAAAAAAGAATGAAATTATGGAATTTGCCAGCAAATGGATGGAACTGGAGAATATTATGCTAAGTGAAGTAAGACAGTGACAAACAACCAAAGGCCGCTGTTTTCTCTAATATGTGGATGCTAATTAACAATGAGGGGATAGAGTTCTTTTGGATTAGACACAGGGAAATGAAGAAAGAGGAGGGGGGATGGGGGTAGGAAAGACATTAGAATGAATTGGACACTATGAATCTAAGTACATATATGATTACCTGACCTGTGTATCTCTATATCATGTACAACCAGACAAATTATAAGTTATACTACATTTATATATGATGCGTCAAAATACATTTTACTATCATGTAAAACTAATTAGAACAAATAAAGAAATATATTTTTAAAAAAGAGAAAGAAAGTAGAAAGCAGGCTCATGAAAGTCCTGGGGCTGGTGTAATCATCTGATGCTCCTCCGTAGTCTGCATTTGTGGAAACTGGCAGGTGCTTGGGTCCTGGTAATTGGTGCTTGTGTCTTCCAGGTAATAGCAAACCTTGTGAGCATGCAGGCAAGTGTGTGAACCTGCATGGCAGCTTGCAACGTGAGTATCTCAAGGACTGTGGGGGACCTCAGTGTGAGATGGACATCAATGAGTGTCATTCAGACCCCTGCCAGAATGATGTCCCCTGTGTGGATAAGATGGGAGGCTTCACCTGCTTGTGCATGCCAGGTAAAGGGATGTCTCCATGCTGGGCTGTGAGAGGAGAGGTGGCACTGCACTTGTCCGAGAACCAGGAACCAGTGGAATTCCATGCACTATGTCAGCATGTCATTCCCTGAGGACTGTAGAAGATCTGTGCTCCCATAAAAACCCCTTTCATACAGAGAGGAAGACAATATGGGAGTTGGCAGAGCAAGGTCAATGAAATTGATTGAACAAACTCATTTTATCACAAGCCAGATGCATGCCACAGAAAATTTCAGAGGTAATACACTCTAAGACTCCTTTTAACAGCAAACTTTCCTGATCCCCCAATGTATTGCAAAATCCATCCCATTCCATTAACAGAACTGGATCTTCCCTGCAGCACATGAAAAGAGGTGCCCTGGAGCTCTTCTGCAGAGACAGTTCTTTGAATCCTCAGGGTCACAGCTAACACTAGTGAAGTGACACCTAAGGGGGCTGTTCTGGATAATGAAGGCTCCCAGCTGATATAGCCATGGAAAATGCCCTGACTGTAACCCACACCCTGACTGCAATAGTGGCCCCGAAAGAGTTGGCATTTGGGAACACAGAGTGGGGACACTTTGGGCCTGACACTGTCTGGAAAGAATGGATCAGCACAAAAGCCTGGCAGAGTCTGTTTGCATGTTAGGTCCATAGTTACAAAAATGGCATGGTACTGCCACCAAAACAGATACATAGACCAATGGTACAGAATGGAGGACACAGAGACAAACCCCCATAAACACAGCTTTCTTATAGGAGACAAAGGCACCAAAAACATACATTGGAGGAAAGAACCTCTTCAACAAATGGTGCTGGGAAAACTGGAAATCCACATGTAGCAAAATAAAATGTAACTCCTGTCTTTCACCTGCTCAAAAATCTGCTCAAGCTAGGCGTGGTGGCGTACGCCTGTAATCCCAGCACTTTGGGAGACTGAGACAGGAGAATCCCAAGTTCAAAGCCAGTCTCAGCAATGGTGAGGCGCTAAGCAACTCAGTGAGACCCTGTCTCTACATAAAACACAAAATAGGGCTAGGGATGTAGCTCAGTGGTTGAGTTGCCCTGAGTTCAATCCCCAGTCCAAAACAAACAAACAAACAAAATCAACTCAAATTGGATCAAAGACTTAGGTACTAGGATAGACACCCTGGCCTAAATCTCCACCATGTCACATTAGGAACTGACTTACTTGACAGGACTCCTAAAGGGAAAGAAGTGAAAGGGAAAGAAAGTAAAATCAAGAGTCAATAAATGCCATGGATTCAAACTAAAAAGCTTCTGCACAGTGAAGGTAAAAATAACATGTAGAGAGATCCCATAGAATGGGAAAAAATCTTTAGTATACGCACCTCCGATAGAGCATTAATCTCCAGGATATATTAAGAACTTGAAAGGCATTATTAACACTTAAAAAACAAATAACAAAATAAATAAATGGGCAAAGGAACTGAACAGTCTATTCAAAGAAGAAGAAATACAATCAACAAATACATGAAAAAAATATTCAGCATCTCCAGCAAATAGAGAAATGCATATTAAAACTATACTGAGATTCCATATCACTCCAGTCAAAATGGCAATGATCAAAATACAAGCAACAATAAATGTTGGTGAGGATGTGGGGGGAAAAGGTACATCATACATTGCCAGTGGGGCTGCCAACTGGTGCAAACACTATGGAAAGCAGTATGGAGATTCCTAGGAAAATGTGAAATGGAAACACCATTGGACCCAGTTGTCCTACTCCTGGATTTATACCCAAAGGACTTAAAATCAACATACTACAGTAAAGCAGCCACATCAATGTTTATAGCAGCTAAATTCAATATAGCTAAACTATGGAATCAACCTAGGTGCACTTCAACAGATGAATGGATAAAGAAACTGTGGTATATATATACGCATGGAATATTACTCAGCCCTAAAAAAGAACGAAATTACGGTATTTGCCAGTAAATGGATGGAACAGGAGAATATTATGTTAAGTGAAATAAACCAATCCCAAAGAACCAAAGGCCGAATATTTTCTCTGATATGTGAATGCTAATTCACAATAAGGGAGTGTGGAAGGACTGAGTTCTTTTGGACTAGACACAGGGGAGTGAAGTGAGGGGAGGGGACATGGGGGTAGGAAAGATATTAGAATGAATTGGACATTAAGACCCTCAGTGCATATATGATTATGTACCACCAGACAAATGGAAAGTTATAATACATTTATGTATCAAAATGCCTTCTACTGTCATGTATAACTAATTAGAACAAATAAAGAAATGTATTTTAAAAAGAGAAAGTTGAAAGCAGGCCTAGGAAAGTACTGCTGAAACCACTCAATGATGCTCTGTAGTCAGCATTTGTGGAAACTCTGGCCAGTGCTTGGGGCCTGGTAATCGGTGCTTGTGTCTTGCAGGCAATAGCAATCCTTGTGTGTATGCTGACAAGTGTGTGAACAGAGATAGCAGCTTGCACTGCAAGTGTCTCAAGGGCTATTGGGGACCTCTGTGTGAGATGAACACCAATGAGTGTCATTCAGACTCCTGCCAGAATCATGTCACCTGTCTGGATAAGATAGGGGACTTCACCTGCCTGTGCATGCCCAGTAAATGGACACCTCCATGCTGGGCTGTGAAAGAAAAGGTGGCACTGCACTTGTCCTAGAGAGCACTCAGGAATTAGGGGATTCCATGCACTATGTCAGCATATCATTCCCTAACTGTGGACTGTAGAATGTCTGGGCTCCCAGGACAACACCTTTCTTACAGAGAGGAAGGCAGTATGGGAGTTGGCAGAGCAATGTCCACGAATTGGACAAGCTCAGTAGGTCATAAGTGAGATGCATGCCACAGAAAATTTCAGAGGCGACAAACTCTAAGACTCCTTTTAACAGAAAACTTTCCTTATCCCCAAATGTATTGCAAAGTCCCTATGATTCCACTAATGGAATTGGTTCTTACCTGCAGCACATGCTAAGTGGTGCCCTGGAGTTCTTCTGCAGAGACAGCTCCCTTTTATACTTCTTTATCTTCTTGTTATAGAAGCTGCTACCCCATGCACTGTTTAGACAGACTTCAGCTTGATCTCTCAGTGTGCTAATTCATCATTCAGTCATGTCCATCTTGCCGCTCCATTCTTACTACTGCTTGTTGAATGACCCAGAGAAGGTATTTAGCATTTCCATGCTTCATTTTTTTCTGCTGTGAAATGCAGATAATACTACCTTTCTAAATTAATTGCTCTGAAACAAAAAGTGAATTCACATTTTTCAAGCACTGAGAACAAAACACAGTAAGTATTCAATAGATATTTCTGTTCTTAGTATTATGACTATGCTGAACTTCTGTTGAACTTTTAGTGTGCTTGTTTTGACCCACTGTGGGATCAAACTCAGGGCCTTGAGCATTCTAGGCAAGTGCATTACCACTGAGCCCCATCTCTAGTCCTGAACTTTTTGTTTGAATACCATATTTGACATCTGATTCCTTCTTTTTCATAGCAGCCTGTTCTAATTGGATTAGTGTACTTACTTTTCAAATCTCCATGAGAATATTAATTATACCATTTTTTAAAGGTGACTTAAATTATAAGGACTTTATTATTATAAACACCATGAGGCAAGTACTTTTCCAGGGTAGGTGACTTGGAAGGCTGAAAATATCCATTGCAATTTCCTGAAAATTTGGGTACAGTGGCATATGCTTGTAATCCCAACTACTTGAGAGCTGAGGCCTGAGAATCATTTGAGCCCATGAGTTCAAGGCCAGCCAAGACAACCTAGCAAGACACTGTTTCAAATTTTATGTAAGATCAATAGTGTCCATGAAGAAAGAAAACCTCTTTAGCCAAGAGCAGAACACAGCTCAGGTCCTCTTGGCTAAAGATGGGTCATATTCACACCCACGCTAGTCAGACAGAAGGAAATGAGGATCTTCTGAACTCAAGTGTCCTGTGGCTCACCCTGGGCATTGGAGAGAGTACAAGTCCTGCTGTTCCTGAAGATATTGGGTAACTAAGCTGGAGAAGTTGAGATGGGTTCAGCCATGGGTTTTTTTTTTTTTTTTAATATTTTTTTTTTTAGTTGTTGATGGATCTTTATTTTATTCATTTATTATTTATATGTGGTGCTGAGGATCGAACCCAGTGCCTCACGCATGCTAGGCAAGTGCTCTACCACTGAGCTACAGCCCCAGCCCCAGCCATGGGTTTTGACAAACTTGAGGAGGTCAGGAAGTGCAACACAGCCATTGAATACCTGGCACCACAAGGTATCTCTCCTGTGTGAATGTTCATGTGAGGCCTGACCTCTCACTGATGAATCCTGCTGTGGACAGCTCAGCTAAAGCCTCCCTGCAGCATGAATTTGCTGGTGCCAAAAAAGGTGGGAGCTTAAGCCGTAAGCCTTTCCACATTCACTGCTTTTATAGGGCCTTTCTTCTGTGTGCACTTTCTGATGTCAAACAAGGTGGGAGGTTCTGATAAAGCCTTTCCCACATTTACTGCATGCAAAAGGCCTTTCCGCTTGTGAGCCCTCTGGTGTGCAATAAAATCAGAGTTTTGACTAAAGAATTTCTCAGACTCAGTGCACTCAAAAAGCTTTGTCTCAGTGTGAATTCTCTGATGTTTACTGAGAGTATATCTGTGGCCAAAGGATTTCCCTCAATCCCTCTGATCATAAGGATCTTCTCCAGGATGGATGCTTTCATGCTGAACAAGGGTGGATTTGTGTCTGAAGACGTTCCCACAATAATTTGAGTTGCAAGGCCTTGCTCTGTGGTGCACTTTCTGGTGTCCAAGTAGAGTGATGGCTCAAGTGTTTTCCACATTCACCACACTTACAAGGCATTTCTCCTGTGTGGATGCTCTTGTGCTAAATGAGGTTCTTTTCGACTGAAGGCTTCTCCACATCCACTGCACTCAACAGGCCTCTCTCCAGTGTGGATCCTCTGGGGCTGGACCAGTGCAGCTTTGTGACTGGAAGCCTTCCCACATGCATCTGTCCAATAGGCAGGATCTCCCTGCTTGCAGTTCTCTGGGCTCGTCTTCCTCTTGTTGTGGGTGATCTTTGTTGGCAATGGCCCAAGCCAGCCTGGAAGCTCTTCTGCTCCACCTCACAGGTAAAGGGTTTTTCTAATAAGTGACGTTCTTCACAAACTCTGCAGTTCACCAGTGAAATCTTGCCTTCATCTCTTTGTGAAGGCTTTCTACACTGTAATGCTTCAAGTTCCCATTTACGTCTGCGATGAACCAGAATTGTCTCC